>PISX010020064.1:0-36709 GCA_004024625.1 Mellivora capensis
AAAAAAAAAGAAATGCAAAATAAACACCTCCCCTTTATACAGGATTCTTATGGATTCAAAGCCATCTGGGACAATATTGACCTCATGTCTCCAACCCAGTTGGTCACCTCATCAACACAACCTCAGTGTTTCCCTTATTTTTGAAGAGAGGTGGGAAGGTTAGGAAAAGAACATAAAGCTTCGATCCCCAGAAGTGACATTGAGGAATGTTCCTCACCTTTAAAATAGAATACACATAGAAGACTGAATGTTTTAAGATTGATGCCAAAGCTTACATACTTGAAATTCAGTCACCCATGAGGAATGCTGAGCCTGTTGTATCTAGATAAATACGGCCCCACCCTTTTTGTTCCATATGTTGTTAACGTGAAAAGGTAGACAATGTTGCACATTTCCCATGTACATGTTTCTTATTTTTCCAGGGCCTCAAAACTTCTTGTGTGAGAAGTATGTACAACTACATACTTCCATTTTCCACCAGACATCTTGAGGCTGTAAAGAATTGTTATTTAAGAGTAACTACGTGTGAGAGTGATATTATGGCTCACACTGAAGCTAGACCGAGAGAGGCCATTTCATTAGTCAACATGGGTCAGGGACCAAGGAGAGATGTGAACCCAAGCCTCTTCAAAGCTATCCATTTTACCCGTATTCTTAAGGGTGGTGAAGTGGAAAATGAGTTAGGAAATAGGAAAAAGTAGGCAAGGATGGGGAAATTAATATTGCAATCAAAATCATGCTACCCGCTGGCCGCTGATTTGACCCGCGGGGCCCCGTTCCCTCCGTTCCCGCTGCAGCCTATTCCCACATTTCTCACCAGGAATCATTTTACTTGGGAGAACCCTCTGCAGAGAGATGCTAGCAGGAGTTTGCACCTGGCAGTCATACATTATGTACCTAATGAGCAAATGAAATGTTTAATAACTGTACTGTGAAAATAAAGCTTAAAACAGTCAATTCCTGCTGAGGATGCTTATCTACACCTAATGCACGTGGCTGGGCCATCTCAGATCTTCAGCTTCATTTGTATTTTTATCCCCTCAGTGGGTCCTGCTGAGGAGAGTAACATTAAAGCCAAAGCAATGCTCACTTAATTAGTTGCATACCGGTGTAGACCCATTTATTTAGCATACCGACATCATGTCTGCTACCTAAGGGTCGCCTGAAACACTTCTTCTACATGCACCCTGGGTAGGGGAAAATCTATAGTGGTTTCAGATGGAACATTTGGAAATTTAAATTTTTCAATTAATCATGGATAATGTAAACTTGCTGTAATTCAACACTGCCTATTTTTAGTTGAGCTGTCTGTTGTTAGTTTGAAATAAAAAAGCAGAACAACCATAATTGTTATGCTTTTTGCTAATGACTTTAAGAGAAAATGATAGAACATTGTTTTTAGAAAGTACCAGTTTTAACTCATAAGTTACGGTAATTGGATTTTAAGGATTTATTGGCTGGATATTTCTTTCGATTCTTTTTTTTTTTTTTTAACCATGGATTAACTAGTGCTTCCTGAAGCTTAAAGAGAGCAAAGAAATCCACATGTAAAGTTCAGTATGGGTAGAGTAGCTGTATTCTCCTTCCTTATAGAATGTTATAGTTAATAGCTTAAAGATTAAATTTTTTTGACCTTTATAGTTATAAGGAAATCAAGACCCAAAGAAAGTAGGCTGCTAAGCCAAAGTTAGAAGACTTTATGACTTGGTCTCTCAAGTCCCAGGTTAGGACTCTTCCTCAATATGTAGGTATTTATTTAAACACACATTCTGTGCTTGGAATTTATTGTGTAGACTATATATATATATATATATATATATATATAGCTTTTATAGTATAGACTATATATAGTCTATATATAGCTTATATAGTATAGACTATATATATATATATAGCTTATATAGTATACTATATACATATAAATATATATATTTTTCCATGATAGTAAAATATATACATACATATATATTTTACTATCATGGAAAAAAATATATATATATTTACCTTTTTTCCATGATAGTAAAATATATATATACATATGTATGTATATATATATATATCACATATATATATCACAAAAGGTTTGTGATTTCCTGTATTATTTACCTTTTTTCCATGATATTAAAATAGTAAAATAGTATATATATACACCATATATAGTATATATATATATATAATAGTAAAATATATATACATAAATATATAGATAGATATTTTACTATCATGGATAAAAGGTAAATAATACAGGAAATTACAAACCTTTTGCCATGAAGACCAGCTTGGTCTTCAGGATTGGGGACCCCTCGACTCTCAAAGGCCTGTCTGCGAAAGACAATTTTTCAGAGCCACGGTGGCAACCCTCTCCCCACTCACTTGCTGCCACCCTCAGCTTTGCTCACATCCTCTCCAAAAGTGACATAGTGCTCTTGTTCACACCTGAAAGTTGCTCTTCATATTCAGAAGTGATCACAGAGGATCATGACTGCCAGGTTAAGATTATATTAAATTAGTGGCTGAAAGCCATGAAAAGAATTCTTTTAACTTCTTTCATTTGCTTTTGCTTTGATATATTGCTCTGATAAAACTCAGAGAAGTTTCATTGAAATTTTTTGTGGGTTTAGACCAATCATTAACATAAGCTCAGTTCTCCCAAAGCAAAGAAATAAATATGAAGACTTCTCTGGTGGTTACTCCCTAGATTTACAAAGAATAGGAAAAAACTCTCAAAAGCTCTATCATTGCTCAACATTGAAGAACAGAAGTTTAACTCCCTGGTGTAAATGCTCTTTCTAATTCTTACTGTTTCCATTAGTTCTTTGGGAAGATAGGATGGTGGTATTCTTTCAGTGTGTCAAAACATCACTGGGCCCAACAAAGGCTACCATGCCTTAAGGCAGCCCATGATAAGGAATGAGTACACAGAGACTAGGGGGGAACCAGGGCTGCAAGGACAAAGCTGGCTTTTAAACTTGTTTCTGAGGACAGTGTAAAAAAGACCAAATTGGGGACGCCTGGGTGGCTCAGTGGGTTAAAGCCTCTGCCTTCGACTCAAGTCATGATCCCAGGGTCCTGGGATCGAGTCCCGCGTCGGGCTCTCTGCTCAGCAGGGAGCCTGCTTCCCTCTCTCTCTGCCTGCCTCTCTGCCTACTTGTGATCTCTCTGTCAAATGAATAAATAAAATCTTAAAAAAAAAAAGACCAAATTGCAGCAGAGGAAATCTGGCAATGACAACCCCCACCCTGTTACAGAAATCTAGGAAGGTTCAATATGAAGGAATGGCCTCAAAATAAATGGTGCCCTAACAATCACAATTCATACGTAGGTGAGAGGCAACAAGATGGTTCCCAGTGTCCTCTTCAGAGTGCACTGAGCTCCCAGCTGCCACTTTCTAATACGAATGCTAAGTGATTGCCCTGCTTTCTCACTTGGCCATAGCTCATGCCATGAGACTGGTGATTTTATGTAAAGATGTTTGCTTGATTTCAATGGTGTAGAAAATGGATTCAGAATTTTTAAAAAGATTTTATTTATTTATTTGACAGAGAGAGAGAGAGAGAGAGAGCACAAGCAGGCAGAGTGGCAGGCAGAGGGAGAGGAAGAAGCAGACTCCTCGTTGAGCAGGGAGCCCGATGCAGGGTTCGATCCCAGGACCTGAGCTGAAGGCAGCCGCTTAACCGACTGAGCCACCCAGGTGCCCCGGATTCAGAATTTAACCAGAGGGGCAAGACACTGGTAGGGTCTCCAGCATAAGGTGAAGGATTAGAGGCACGATTTCTGGTCCTGTGGAAGGATGGGGATGCAGACTAGAAAATCCAGATAGGGCCACTATCACAGAGTGAACTACAAGTACATAAGGAGAGAAGCTCAGCATGGGGAGCTTTTAAGGACCCAATGTTCCCCAGTGTCCAGGCCTGAAACATTGGTGGTTCAGAGTAGAAAACGCTGAAATCTACACAAATGCAAACATAGCATAGGAACAGAGTTAATGCCTACCCCAAAGCACGGGCATCAGCTATTGAATAGAGCATATTTTCATGGAAGTCTTTGTTTTACAACATCTGTTCCCCTTTACTAAAGGGCAGTTTTGAAACCAAAGTTATCTTTTTGGCTACTCTTCTGGGAAATGTCCCTCATAGTCTTTTTTTAATTCCCCATCCAGGAAAAGGAGAAAAAAAAATATTTAAGACCATAAAGTACCTCAGAAAAACCCTGCTGATGAACTCTAAAAAACTTTTCAAATTCTTCCCCTATACTGGAATTTTATTGAAATTAATTTGACTTTGATCTCCAGGGACCTTGGTGTTCTGTTCAGCAAAATAAAGAGAAGGTCACTAGATGAACTCCAAGAGCCCTTAAGGGAATAGCATTCTGAATTTCTTTGAATCTGTGAATATTACTTGAGAAAAGGCAGTCACTTGAGTTTTAAACACTCTGTGTGGTCTTTGAAGCCAAGACAATGTCTTTAGTTCCTTTTGTAAAATGCAGTGTCTTGTATATTGTTCAACACTCAGTAGGCTCCGAATGTGTAACTGTTGCCTGGACACTAGAGAAAATCAATTATAATGATCTTCTTTCTAATAGGTCTGAGTTATGGTACTCTCTAGCCATACTTGCATTGTACTGTAATACTCTAAGTATTTTAGATGCAGTATAGTACACTGTGCCTCTGCCTAAGTGTTTAGGATCCAGGACAGAAAATACAGCATTAAAATATACTTTTATAGAGAAAACAGTAATTTTTCCATGTGCAAAGCTACAAAAAAGATAGTCAAATAAATAGGGAATTTTGCAGAACACTCTTAAACAATCTTTATTTTTGTATGTTTCCTGACACCAGGAGAAGTCAATGACAAAGGCAGAGCTTATTACTTCCTACATAATTATGTAGGAAATGTTATTTCCTACATATTATTTCTAGGAAATGTTATTTCCTACATATTTTTTTCCTACACAATAAGCTCTGCCTTTGTCATTGACTTCTCCTAGTGTCATTCTCTTCGTAGATAATTATGTCAAAGTAAATTGATTTACAATATGCGTTAGATACACACTGCATGTGTTTAAGAGTTAAATTGTCAATTTTTCAGACATAATTTCGTTTATTAAAAATTTTAAAGCTAGGGACGCCTGGGTGGCTCAGTTGGTTAAGCGGCTGCCTTCTGCTCAGGTCATGATCCCAGCGTCCTGGGATCGAGTCCCACATCGGGCTCCTTGCTCGGCGGGGAGCCTGCTTCTCCCTCTGCCTCTGCCTGCCATTCTGTCTGCCTGTGCTCTCTCTCTCTCTCTGACAAATAAATAAATTTAAAAAAAATTTTTTTTAAATTTTAAAGCTAGGGGGAGTCTGGGTGGCACAATCCATTGAGCATCTGACTCTTGGTTTTGGCTCAGGTCATGATTTCAGGGACATGAGATGGAGCCCCATGAAGGGTTCTGAGCTCAGGGCAGACTCTGCTTGAGATTCCCTCTCCTTCCTCTGCCCCTCCCTCTTGTGCTCGCTCTCTCTTTCTAAAATAAATACATAAATCTTTAAAATATATATACACATAAAATAAAAATTTTAAAACTAAACATTTTTAAAATAAAATAGATTTCATAATCAAGAACACCTAAGTCAAAATTGGAGCAAAAATAAATACATAAAGCTATGTACAGAAATCTGTGTTAGTTTTTAAAATGCACCTACTCAAGTAAATATAGGGAAGGAGGAGGTAGCTCATGGAATGTTCTAAGAGAAGCAGCTTTCTATGGCAATAAAGCTTAACTCAGGTTTAAGCAGAACATTGTGAACATTCTAGAAGGGAAAATAAGCATAATTCAGGAAATGGAATTCAAAGCAGGGGTTCAATAGATTCTCAAGGTTCACCAGTCCTCTATGAAAATTCCTCTTTAAACTTTGTGCTTTCACTTTAGTGATTATCTACAATATTAATGTGAATTACACATATTGGAGCATCTGGAGAGCCATTTTATATCATCATTTTGCCAGGGGTTTTAGTTCCTGCCTCTGTATTTGAGTTTAGAACTAAGTTAACTCCAGGAACACTGCATTTCTAGTTGGAAGCTACCAAGAAAATGATAGAGGTAGACTTGATATACAAAGAGTTTGTTCACATCCAATGAAGACCGGCTGGCATTACATTCTCCAGAAGAAAGAAGGTTTTCTTCTTAATTTAACCAGAGGAAATTGGTAGTCTTAAACTGAGCACATAAGACAAACCCAAAATGACTTTTGCCGTAGCAGTCAGTACCCATTTATATGGCTGTTTTGTTTTAGCCAAACCAGCTCACCCATCATATTAAACTAAGGATGTTAATCCCAATTGTGCTATTTTTATAGGACTTTGCTATTTAATTTTAAATGTGCTTTGGTCTTATAGCACAGTATAAGAATTACACACTTATAAAAGCTAGGCCACATGTTATGCTTGTATATATTTAAATAACATTGTAATAAAAGTTTAAATCAATGCTGGAATTTATTAGAATGTTGTTTTCCCCTTTATGTTAAAACCCAATTCAACCATGAGAAAATACAAAACAATATAATAAATAGTTTCTATCCTAAAGTTACACATAGTCTTTGAACTAGATTTCATGTTCTTTTACATTGCTTCTTCAAAAAGCTAACTTAAATTGAATAAGCTAAATCAACATATTAATGGTAAATCCTTAATTTGCTCAGTGGCGTTAGATAGATCTTGGTACAAACCTGCCTGCCCTTTCCTAAATGTGTGAGGCTGGGTAAGTTACTTCATTTCTTCTCTCCACGTTAAGATCCTCATATGTGAACTGAAAATTTGCATAATGTTTTGTCAATTAAATATTATTAGTAGCTTGCCCTCTTTGAACAAGTTATAGGGACCAGCCTCTTTAATTACATAATCTTATTTAATCCTCAAAAATTATCATTTCCATTTTACAGAAAAAGAAACAGGCCAAGGGAAGTTAGGTCAGTTGACCAAGGGATTACATGGCTAGTACATAGTTGAGAGTTCCAGGATCTGAATGTAGACTAGACTGATAAATCCCAAATTCTTTCCCACTCTGTTTTTTGGCCTAAAATGACTTAAAGTACTTACCATAGGTCTGGAGCTTAGTAGATACTCAGTAAATATTTCCTCTCTTAAAGAAAATGATTCACATTCCTACTGTTTCTATATTTCTTTTAATCCGAGCTACCAAGAACTTAAGATCACCCTCTAGTGATAAATCACTCCAACTGCAAACTTTGGAAGTTTAAAAGTGAAAGAATATAAGTATGAAGGAATTCGTGCGAGGCCAAATAAATATGAAAGTATGAGAAAAGGTGCTATGTTATGATTTATCATTATTTTGCCTAGCATATACCCAATTGTTGGCCTCTTAGACTGTTCACATTATTTTTTCCCAATAAACAAATGTCCACAATTTTTTGATTGTAAAATAACCTCTGAGTTCTGTTAATTAGAATTAAATTTACAAAACTATGATCAAAACAAAACATTTTCCTCAAAATATGTAGTAATAGACCATTGGGATCATTAGAACGCAAATGTCATTTTTGATGGTACAAAAGAACTCAGGCAAACTTCTTTCCATGATTTAATTCAATACCGTCTGTGCTGAGGTTTTGGTTACAAAGCTAAGAATGACAAAGTCCATAAGTATGTGAGGTATACTAGCTGATTCAATAAGCCTTTTTTTTAGGCTATAAGGACAAATTATATTACTGCTATAAGCTATGCAGGATTTATAAGCAAATTTTAGACCCAAAAAGAAAAGGTATCCATTGTTTCTAACAGACAGAAATGTCATCTAGTAGAAACTCAGCAATTCCTACAAATTATTTTATTGAGAGAAGCTATACTGATCACAACAGAATAATATCTTTTTTTTTTCCCCCAAAAGAGAATTAGGAGTGAGATTCTATGAGTTTAGCCAGTAGGACTTTATTTTACTATAACATCTAATAGTCATTTATAGATCAAGAGTGACCATCTCTTTTAATGGGACAAATATTCCTGTTAAACAATTTAGGCTTTATTTGGGCAAGCTAGCACAGGGCTTTTTGGCCCAAAGCTGGGACTGGCACCAAATGAGTTCCACTGACACTTTGTAGGGCATGATGAACAGTCTGGAGCTCCCAGGCAATCTTTCACATTGTGATTTGGAATCCACTTGAAATTACATATGACTGGTGGAGCGTCGTCTGGAGAGGTCTAATCAGAATTTGTCTTCCATTCAGTAGAAATAAAATGAGCCCATTCATTGTGTCATAATTCATCTCTATACTACAGAATGAACAATAACCCAAAATCAATGCCATCTCACTGGAGTTGGCTTCCACGCTTGAGAGATTGTTCCCCAGAATGTTTTTTTTTATACATCACTTTCCTCACTCTGTGTTTTCTATTTCAGGGCCTACTCTTCCCAAGACTCATGTTAAGACAGCCTCTCTTGGGTTGGCTGGAAAGGCAAGATCTCCTTTGCTTCCTGTATCTGTGCCAACAGCCCCTGAAGTATCTGAGGAGAGCCACAAAGCAACAGAGGATCCAGCCAATGTAAGGCCATCCTTGAAATTTAGACTGTATCAGGTGAAACAGTGACAGCTGCTAGACTTAAAAAGCAACCTTAAGGGGCGCCTGGGTGGCTCAGTGGGTTAAGGCCTCTGCCTTCGGCTCAGGTCATGATCCCAGGGTCCTGGGATCCAGCCCTGCATTGGGCTCTCTGCTCAGCAAGGAGCCTGCTTTCCCCACCACACCCCCCCCCCCGCCTGCCTCTGTGCCTGCTTGTGATCTGTCAAATAAATAAATAAAATCTTTTTTTTTTAAATTAATCTTAAAACTCAATTAGACAACTAAAGAATGTGTGACTTTATACACCTACACATCTATATATGTCTATAGATGTATACATGTATTCTTTGCAATGAGTTGAAATACCTCGGCATTTGACTACATATATGATGATTCTTTTAAACAAAACAAAAAATAATAATAGCAAAAAGCTATACTCTGAAGACTTTTCTGAAGTTATCAGACGTGTCATTTCTAAAATCATACAGTAGCCTAGACATATAGAATCGAAAAGAAGAAAATACAAAGTGAAGAAGTGAAGGAAGGAGTTTAAGAGGAAAAAAGAGAAGGAACAGACATATTTAGAAAATAAGAGAAAATTTAGTTATTTGAGAGAAAATGTTTGCTAACTAGAGAAAAAATTAAAATGTGATCAAATTAGAAAACTCAGAAAGATAGTCAATGGAGAAAAAAAATCTAAATTTTGAGAGAGCAAAACAGTTCTCCCAAAAATGGATTATAAAGAGATTTGAAGAGATGTTGCCTAAAGGCAGAGATTTAGAAAACTTCAGAGTGTTTCTAAATATAATTCAAGAGAAGTTATTAAAGGAGAACAAAGAACTATTACATCATATACATTGAAAAATCACAGTGGAAGGGGAGATAAAAAGATGAGAAAAACAAGTTAGAATCATCTCATTTGAATGAACAATAAATTTTTTCTTGACTTTATTGTTTTTGGTACTGCAAGCAACAAGGTATTTTAAGGACATTGAAACCAGGGAATCTGGATATGTGTATGCGTGTGAATGTTTGGCAGAAGTATATTATATGATTAATATATGTTTTGTATACTTTAAAAAGATTCAAATTTATAGGAACCTATTGCACTACTTTGTCAGGACTTGGCTAGTTAGTACAATATTCATTTAGTTTCTGGGTTGTTGGCCATATCTCATCATTTATGTAATATATCTCATCTCAAAAGGAATTATGTCAGGTACCCCATATTTGTATATAAGGTTGGTCCTAAAGAGTGACAACCAAAGTTATAATATTAAAAGCAATAAGATTATATGTTAAAGGATACACAGAAATAGGGCAAATAAACTAGATCAGCACTGCCCTATAGAAATATAATGTGAACTATATGCATAATTTAAATTTCCTAGAAGCCACATTAAAATATGTAAAAATAAATGATATTTTAATGCTGTCTTCCATCTAACCCAGTATTTCCAAAATATTATCATTTCAACATGCAATAAATACAAAAAAATTGTCAAAAAGATATTTTACATTTTTATACTAAGTTTTCAGAATCTGGTGTGTAATATATATATATATATATATACAAAAATATATGTATATATATATATATAAAAAACACATTTCAATTCAGACTAATCACATTTCAGAAATCCAGTAGCTGCACGATGCTAGTGGTTGCTGTGTTAGACAATGATAGCTAGATAATTTAAGAAAAACAACCCAAACCACAGTTAGGAAACGAGTTACCAACTGATCACCTCCCTTCAACCTCTCCCTTCATATGTAGACCAGTCTTTGAGCCAAACTGGCTACTTTTACATCCCCATTAAGCACTGGAGATTATGTGGTATATGACCATTCATTGGTATGCAGAGATCTCTATAAAAAGGAATCATTTTCAACATATTTAATATCATGCATTCTGAGCTGTTTCCTTAGTGGCTAGAGTGAGTTAGTGCCCATCACTCAAATATTCTCCAGTGGTGTGCTCTGGTGATCAATGCTATTTATTTGGCAGGATTAGATACACATTCTGACCAGGTAGTGAGCAATGCTTTCTATCCTACACAGAGCTACGACTCAGGTCTCATTGTTTCAATAACTTAATCAAATTAGTGACCAAGAATAATCAAGTAGGACAGGTCTGTATTAGTCAAAATAAAGAGTATGTTGAGAAAAGAAAAGAAAAACTAATATTTATTGAGCAGGTAATACCCACCAACACTGACTGATTGAATCCTCCCAGTATTAAGCTGAATACTTGCCTCATTGAATCCTACACAATGAGGCAAGCTTGTTACTCCTATTTGACACATAAAGAGACAGACTCAAAAAGAGCAAGTATATGAAAGAGCTAGGATTCTAATCAATACCACAGCCTTAATGTCCCCACTGGCTAGCCATCAGAATTGCTTGGGCAGTTTAAAAAGAGAAAGATTCTATGGGGTGCCTGGGTGGCTCAGTGGGTTAAAGCCTCTGCCTTCAGCTCAGGTCATGATCCCAGGGTCCTGGGATAGAGCCCCACATCGGGCTCTCTGCTCAGCAGGGAGCCTACTTCCTCCTGTCTCTCTCTCTGCCTGCCTCTCTGCCTACTTGTGATCTCTGTCAAATAAATAAATAAAATCTTTTAAAAAGAGAGAGAGAGAGAGAGAGATTCTAACCCTCTTAAATTAACTGCATCAGAATTCCTGAGGACAACAATGGGGATATCTGCTCTGTGATAACGAATGATCTTATATTACTTATAACCTGATTCTTTCTCATGGCTGCTAGTAAGATCTAGAGAGTATGTTCACTAACACTTCCAAGACTTCCTCAGTTCAACCTCTTCGTTTTACCCATGAATCAATTGTGCCAGAAGACTGCCTTTACAATTATGCATATAGGCAACTCTGGTTTGGGGTAAGAATGTTGTTTCTACGTACAAACTAAAGTCATACTCCTCGGGCCTTTCATTGGTCAAGGCAAACAAAGTCCATCAAACTTCCACACAAAAAATGTACCTACATTGTGTTATGAAAAAAAGGGACATGGTGATATGCATCCTGTTCAGATCCTGCTGGATGACCCACAGGAAAGAAAAAGGAGAGTAACATATTGAACATGTACCAAGTGCTGGTCACTGTGATAGTCACTAAACCGGCCACAAGGTGCTCAGGACATCTATGAAATACATGATCACCCTCATTTTATAGCTGAGAAGAGCTATGGGTCAGAGAAGCTCACTAACTTATCCGAAACCACACAGTTCTACGCTGGTAGAACTTGGTGTGAAATGAGATTTTTTTTTTTAACTTTAAAGCTTTTTCTTCAACACAGGGATGGTTAGTGAAACACGATGCAGTCATTCCTCTCATCGCCGCCTCTTTCATTACCAGCATCTTCATTCAGTGGATTATATTCCAAGCACAGCCTCTTGCTTTGGCTGTGGGCCACTGTGTCATGCTTGGTAATACAAATTAAACCAACTAGATGTGGCCACTGCCTTTGTAAAAGGGGGTATCGATGTTCACCTGTCCTGACTCTTTGTTCTCGTTCTTTCTGCAGGTATATGAACAGGATGATTTGAGTGAACAAATGGCAAGCTTGGAAGGGCTAATGAAGCAACTTAATGCCATCACAGGCTCGGCCTTTTAACACATCTTACCCAGTTGATGAGGTGTATTTTCTGGGAACATTGCAGCATACCAATTACCCATAAACAGCACACCTGTGTCCAAGAACTCTTAACCAGTGTACAGGTCAACCATCAGGACCACTCAGTTATGGAAGATCCTGAAGCAGTTCAGAAGGAATAAGCATCCCTTCTTTCCTAGGCATCAGGAATTTCACAATGATTACCACGGGGTCCCTACACAAAAGCAAAGATACATCCTCACTGCAGTGTCAAAGCCGAAGCTGCTAGCCTAGTCCTGGGTCTTTGCCACTGCAGTGACCACACTGTCATAACTAAGGTTTGGGTTTTCCTTCGCTGAGGACTGTCCTTTCCTTTCTGCGTAGGTCTAGTCTTACAAAATGCAAGTGCACTATCGAAGCCTGTACCATGCCATCGCAAACCAGTGCAAGCTCATTATTTTGTTTTCAACTTCAAAGTACAAAGCACCCACGGAAATTCTCTTGCTACATAGCACCAAAGGATTGGATGTTTTCTTGACAGCACAAAAAGTAAATAAGTAAACAAAAGGCAGCGAATGCTTCTGTTTTGTAACTCAGACATTCATCTTGCATAAGTGGTGGATATTAGCCAGTGGCTGTAAAATCCACCCATTTTAGCAACTATTTGTAAATCCACCCTTGGTTAATATTTATGTCTGGAGAATAGGAACATAAAAATCTACAACTAGGGGCATCCTGCCAGCTGCAGTCTGTTTCCTGAAAGAGGATACAATATGCAATCTTCTCAGACACACGGTAATTACATGCTTAAGCTTGTAATAGACACTTTTCAATTTGGGTGGCTTTTCTGCCATATCACACTGTGATGATATTTCAAAGCTTCACCATGGCCATCTTCCTCAGAAGTCTGGCCAGAAGAGCTCCTCCCACCCCCTTCATCCTGTCCCTCCCTGAGTTCTCCTTGGCAGCCAGCCTTGGGCGAGGTGGCCAGCTTCACATACCGCTTGGCCTCCTGACCATTGTCCCTGTCACCCTCTGTGGAAATGGCAGAATCCCTGAGAACGGGCCCTGAGGAAGGGAAGGAAAATGGAAGGCAGTTTCAAACAGTACCTACTCTTGTGTGATGTCACTTCTGCCAACAGGCTCCTCACTGACTCGGAGCGGGCAGCACTGGTCCCCTAAAATTGGTCATTGGTGGCCACCAGGCCCTGTTGTCAAGGGAACCGTCTATACTATGCCTGCCCAGAATCAGAGAGGAGCAGAGGGGAAGGTGCCACTTGACCCTTCTGATGCATTATAAATCCAGTGGATGCTTTTCAGAGCTGCATCTTCATTGTGAACTAGAATTTTAAACTTCTAATGCCATGTTTATCTATGGCTTGGAACTAGGTGAAATTAAGAACATTTTGTGTGCACCCTTTTAGTTTCTGAATTTCCAGCTGCACTTGGAGTTAATCCCTGTGTATGCAGCTGAATTGCCAAAAGGGAGCTAGTTTGCATATTTATCAGTTAGGCGACTTGAAAACCCAAGAAGAGAGTTTCAGCTGAATTATTCCTTTCAGCTCCGTCTTTGATTTCAAGCTTGAGTAGGTCATAATTTTAAAAGAGCATGGAAGGGATAGGATCTTTACAACCTAATAGCTCCTTTTATTAGGTGGGTAATTATATATGAATCCCTGAATAAAATATTTTGAGCAAAATGGCACTGTAACAGAAGTAATAATTCAGATTATTTTTTTACAGTTTTATGTCGGGAAGGAAATCTGATGTCAAAGAGAGGGCTTGTTCAAATGGTTCATTAGAAAGTCCGGTCCATTTGTGAAATTGTTCCTTCAACAAGAGTGCTTATTCAGTTTGCTAAGATTTTCTTGAAATTCTTCTGAAGAGCTATGTGACGTTATTCTATGGGGCAGATGACTCTTCTTCAAAATCTGGGCACTTAGGTAGACAACCCTTCACTGACCAGGAACAAGGCATTTCCTAATATAATACTGAATCTTGCCGAAATAATTCATGACTTCAGAAAATGTTCACTAGGCTAGCTTTACCCTCTTGAGGTCCTAGAATGCCCCCCCATTTCTAATACTAATAAGGAATATTCTCTGATGGTATTTCTTATCCAAGGAATGTCAGCCTGAGTGCTCTGTTTGGAATGGGCTATAAATCTCAAATTTCAGATTGAGTCACATCTTCAATCTATAGACTGTATCTGGACAATCAAGGGAACTAGCATTCTTCACAAAATCCTCGATGACTCTAGTCAAAGTCACAGACCTTAACAAATAAAAATTTTTAAAACTACATGAAAATATGCATTATTTGTTTTCAGCAAGAGGTACATTTCTGGTGCATGCTCTTAGAGCTTTCTTCATTAAAGAAATACAATGGTTTATTTTAGTAATTGGTAATGCTAATAACTCTTTGCTTCATGCCTCGAAGATATAGTAGAATCCATTTAAATTCTCTCGGACTCTTGTTTGCTTTACCCAATGATTTTAATATGCAATGGCTTTGCCACAACTTTTGTAAAGCTTTGCTCCCTACTCAGAGTTCACATATGTATATTGCCTGCTCAAGTTTTCAGGTAACTTTTTAATTTCCCAGTCTTCTGATCTCTTGACAAGAAGCAATCTATGAAGACTGCAAGATAGACTCTATTTTGTTCCTACTCCGAGCCTAGTTCATAACATGCAGGGCTCTTTAAGCTCATACATCTCTCTGACTCCCATAGGGCGATACTTGACAGCCAACCAGCAGCTCTGCCACCAGAACTCATTTCTCCCTGAAAAAGAAGAAAATAAAACTTGGCAGGGTATGCTCAGGCCTCCCCTGCACTAGGCTGAACTGGGCAAGAGCCTCCTCTTGAAAAAGTTTGGTATTTTTCTTTTGTATTTCATACCGATGAGAAAGCTATTTTTCTTTCCCCCTAGAAATTTCTGCATTTGTTAGACTCACAAAATGCAGACAGTTCAAAATGCATAAGGCATATTTGGAGGACGCTCTAGCCAAAAGTTAAATATTTCTTACTGATTCATATTCAGTTAAAAAAAATCACACATAAAAATTCATACATATAAAGAGTTACCTCTTTGTAAAATGGTGCTATAAGCTCCCAGAATATGTAAACAATGGAACTTCACATTTGGGCATTATAAAATGCACACTCGGTTGAACAATCTGGAAAAAAAAATTAGCAGAAAGAAACAGGTCAAGCCAGGGATATAAGAGGTGAATTTATTGAAGTTTCCCATGAGGGACTGGATATAACATTGTTCTCTCCAAAATAAGGGGAGCTTGAAATGACACATGTTTGGTCCTCTGCCTCAGTAGGAGCTATGAAAGGACAGTGGCCCAGCATTCATGTGTCATTCCCATCAATATCTGGAAAATTTAAAGTTTGGCACTCATAGCTTATCCAATAAAGAATCTCTAATATAGACTTTTCTAGAAACCTTCCATAGTCTGTGTTTGGAGACTGTTGCTCATTCTTACCCACCCTTTTGCTACATCTATCTGTTGACTTTATTTAAAGGAACATCTAAAGTCTTCTCCAATTTAAGAGAAGGTTTCATATGGCAGCTGGACTATAATTCCAACAACAACAAAAATGTCACCTCTAAAGAAATCACCTTTACCAGTTCATATGAAATTGTATCCCAGACTCAGACTTCTTGTGGTTTTACAATTTCCATCTCTAGTCCATGAGAGAGAGAGAGAGAGAGAGAGAGAGAGAAAATTCCCTAGTTTTATGTGTGTTTAGAAAAAAACTCATCTGAAGTTTTGAATAGATGTGAAACAAGGTTGCTTTCCCTCCCTCAATCAACTAGTTGACTTCATCCAATCACTGAGTGTCCTGGAGGCCAGAGGCTAGCATCCCTCGCCTGTTCATAACCATAATACGATACAGAGCCCATAACCTAGTAGAGCTTCAGAACCAGGCATACACACACATCTGCCATCTCTCTCTTTAAAACTACTTTCAAAGCAATTTTATTCTTCTATTTTGTCTATTTCTCTAGTGACTTTCAGAAATCACTTAAATATTGCACAGAAGAGCTTTTCACAGGATTCCATGACTCTAAATTACACTAGCTACTTAGAAAATCATAGATATTTTGGGTGATATTCCATCCCAATGAAAAATATGCATTCCCGTGCCTCAGTGTACTTTGCTATCCAAATACTTGCTTTCAAAAGGTAATGATGAAAAGAAATGCCCGAGTATTTTCCTGGTCAGTGAGGTTGCAGAAGAGACCAATACCATGCCCATATAAGCAAATAAATATTACTTCTGGGCTCTGCATTGCCGCCCTTGGGTAGCGTTCATTTGGCGACTTCTGGCTGCACTCTCTGAAGGATTTCTTCTCCTGCTCTCAGTGGAGAGCCTTTGTACATGTCATCCTATAATTTTTTGTTGGCTGGAGAGCAACAGCTAAACTCTGCAAGATGTCACAGATGCGTGGGCCAAGGGACCTCACTGTGTGCTGAACGTGTTATCTTCAGAAGCAAGAAAGGAATGTTGGAGAGGAGGAGAAAGGCTGTTTTTTATTATTGTAGGGTAAACCTGACAATTCTGACCTTGGTGAATTGTCAGCTTGTTTGGGGGATGGGTGGGTGGGTCCAGGGTGTACTTTTTATAAGTAATATTTAATTTATTATTTAGAGTGGCTTCTTTTTGGATAATTTATGATAAAAAAGGGAGATCTGGTCGGAAATCTAGATACGGCTATTAAAGCTGCAGTGTTCCATATCTCAGAGGGACCACTTTGGAAGTGAATTGTCCATTGCTGGGTATGAGGATGCGTCCAGGCAAAGCCTCCGCTGAAGCAACATCATTACCACCTTCTCCCTCTCCAGGGTCATTCAAACAAGATAACACCAAATCTAAAATATTCTGCTAGCATTTTGCAGATCAATGCTACTCATTCTCTCAAAGGGCTTTGCAATTCAAATTGTTATTGTGCTAGTGGTAGGTTTATTTGGTAGAAATGGGTATACTACAGCTTTAACTAGCCTTAGTGGAACAAGAAATTTTTTGTTGCTACAAAACACCTTAAAAAAAAAAAAGGGGGTATTTTGAGCCTACAAAGAGTTTCTTTAAATCGTCAAGACTCTAGCATTGTTAACCAAATTAGACTAGTGATTGCAATATTTAAGTGTAAATCTTGTTCTATGAGAAAGGATACTTGCTTACAGTTTCAAACAATGACTGTTTCTACACACGATCTTGTATACTACCACACGAGGAAAAAAGGGGTTTTGTAATCACAGTAGAACAGTCTCATATTCATTTTTTATAGAAATGTTATTCCAATGGTGCATTTTTTTGTTTAATAAATAAAGTTTTGATACAAAATGCTTTCTTCAAGTCATTTATATCAAATGGCGGACACTAAACGGCACCCAACCCTCATCCCTGCCTGTCTATTCTTATCCTCAGGATATGTACTGCCTTCTTTGACATCTGTGGCAGAGGGTGCAGGTTTCTGCTGTATCCCCTTGGCTCCTTCTACCATGTTCATGCTCGAGTCCAGTAGGGCTGCAATCCCAACAACCAACAGCCACGACTTTTCATTGGGGCCTCAGGCTGCCAGAACCCACTTTGCCTGCATGCACAGGAGAGCTGGAAACCCCTGATCACACCTCAGCAATAGCTGTGGCATACTCTGGCCCCTTTGCCCCTGACTGGAACAACATTGTGGTGTAACCCCACTTTCCTCTAGAGGTCCTGTGCAGGACTCAGCCAAAGTGACTCAGGAGAGACAGCGCTCCACATTACTGCACCCTAGACATGCTACCCTTGTTTGGCTTGCCTCCTTTCTCTCTCCCTCTTCTGCCATTCCTCTAATAGTCTCTCCTAGCAGCACTTCATAATTAATCATTTTTACAAGGATCTTCATGTCGGGGTCCGTTTGGGGGGAATTAACCCAAGACAAGAGCCTTCTGTTTTTATTTCCACTTGAAAAAAAATCAAAAGCAGGGACTTGAACAGATATTTGGATACCTATGTTCATAGCAGCATTATTCACAAAGCCAAAAGATGAAAGCAACCCAAAGATGCATCAACAGATGAATAAACAAAATGTGGTCTATGCATACAATGGAATATTACACAGCCTTTAAAAGGAGGGACATTCTGACACATGCTACACATGGATGAAACTTGAAGACATTATGCTTTGTGAAATAATCCTGTCAAGAGAATACAAATAGTGTATAATTCCACTTACATGAAGTATATAGAGTAGTCAAATTCATAGAAACAGAGAGCAGAATGGTGGTTGCCATTGGCTAGGAAAATAGGGGGGTGGGGAATAATTGCTTAATTGGTATCAAGTTTCAGTTTTGGGGGATGAAAAAAGTTCTGGGGGTAGATAGTGGCGATGGTTGCACAATGTGAAAGTACTTAATGTACTTAATGTTACTGAACTGTACACGTCAAATGGTTTAAAAAGTATATCTAATGCTATGTATATCTTAGCACAATTTTTTAAAACTCTCCAAATTAGGATATTCCAGATGCATCTGCTATAAATGCTGATATTTACTCTTTGACTCCTGAACTATAAATATGTTAACACCAAAATGCTTAAGGAGATTGATATGCAAGAAATAGAAGCAACATATTTACCACAGTCTATTTTCTCTCACACATTTTACACTACCATATTCAACTGAAGTAACCATATCTTACAAAAGAATGTTGTGCTGCCATAGAAGACTATCACAGATTATTTTTCCAAGGAAAACTGGTTGTTGGAAGAAAAATAAAATGGATTACTGGTGTCTGACCTAGAGAGGAAAAGCCTAAGAGATTAATTACTCTCTGCATTGCAAATATTTTTATGGAAGAGATTTTTGGAGCGGTCAAAGAATGAAATACCCTCTATATTAAATACCCAATGATGCTATTGTTAGATAGATAGTAAATTGCATTAATATGTATGCAGGCGAGTTAAATAGGTCTGAAGGAAGGTGGAATGTCAGGGAGGTCCACCCAGAGCCAAAATCCAGAAAGTTTAACAATGCCTCTCTTCCATGGAAATTTTCTTTAATTTGTTGATCACTTGTCTGGTCCATTTATTCTGAAGTACTTTAAGTGTGTACCTATAATTCTTAAAAATGCTTCCTGATCTCCATCCTGTCATTCCACTTCCTCATTTCTTCCATTCGTTACTCTTCCTAAACATTATTTGCAGCCTCTCAGTTTTTCACATACTGATTCTGTGTTTGTAAAAATAAATCTGTCTTTTCTTCCTCCAATAATGGTTTTAATTCTGCAACTGTATTTTTAATTTCCTTGTGATTTTCCCTTTTCTTACCTATCTCCTTCTTTATTTCATCATGTTGTCTTTTTATCCCATCCCATTCTCTCTTGATTATATTCCAATTCTGTTTCATAGAGCCAATATTTCTTTATACACCTGAAAAATGCCAGTTTTCTTTGAAAGAAACTCCTTCTGGTTTTATAAAAGAATTATCCTGTAAGCCCATCATGTCTCATTACTTCAGCCTATTCTTATCTGTGTTTTAGATTTAAGTGTTCTTAATCTATTTATTTACTCTGAGATGAAGGAAAATCCATTCAGGTCAATGTGTTTCAGCTCTGTGTGTGTGTGTGTGTGTGTGTGTGTGTGTGTGTGTGAGTGGCTCGTGGCCCCATTTTATGACCGCTTCTGTTCTGTGAAGCTTCTTCCTGAGGTACACAGAGCCAGCCAGTTGTCCTCCACAAGTCCCAGCAAAGCTGCCACTATCTCAATGGTTTTCATCTAGTGTCTTCCCTTCATCTCACTGGCTCTTACATTGCCAGCTGGAGTACATGAAAATGAGCAAAACTCAAGAAGAAACAGATGCCCCATCTCCTCTCTACCTCAACCTCTATGAAGAATGCTGTAGACATGAGAAATTACCCAAGCTCATTAGTTCCTCTCTTACCCTTTCTGTCAAGTCCTGTTTTGACAGTTTGTAGTAACAAATGAATGTAGTGGAGAGAGATCAGAGGGAGGAATAAATAATGGCTATGTGCCTAATGCTTTTTGAGATCATGAGAGTGATACTGGCCTGAATCTCTGGTTTGTATAAACTTGTCAATTGTGAATTGATGATCCTTTTACAGGAGATCCCTGGCAATATGGCAAGGATGGTCCATCTATTGCACTTTCTTAACATTTTATTGGCCTTAGAGTCTGTGGGGGAAAAGAACACAAAACTTCCTGAATTCTGCAGAGACCAGCTTTTCAGTAATAATGCCTTCTTGTTCCACTTCTCCTTCCTCCTCTTTTTATTCATTTATTTTTTATTTATCTGTCATTTATTTATTCTATTTATTTTTTATTTACTTGTCAGAGAGAGAGTACAAGCAGTGAGAGTGGCAGGCAGAGGGAGAGGGAGAAGCAGGTTCCCCACTGAGCAAGGAGCCAGATGCAGGACTCGATTCCAGGACCCTAGGATCATGACCTGAGCCAAAGATAGACGCCCAACCAACTGAGCCATCCAGGTGGCTCCTCTTTCTTCAATATCTGTTTTCTGATATTCCTCTGTGTTTGTTTGTTTTTTTTGTCTTCCTCTTCTTTCTTCAAATATCTGATTTCTGAGTCCCTAGATGTAATAAGGGGAAAGGGGGATGAACTGTGAGGGGCAAATCTCCAGACGCCATTGTAATTGTTGAACCCTAGCTATTTTTTTAAGTGCCTATGCTTTATCCTACTTTCTATTTACCCAAGCTCAACCTATATTTTATTTACCAATTTCTTATTTCTGTGTTGCTACATTATTTTTTCTTTCATCTGTGATTAATCTCTCTCCCTCACCTTAACTTTAGAAACTCATAATTTGATACAATAAATACTAAGCAATTGTTCCTGAGATAATCCAAATGTTCTCATTAGCAGTTCAAAAGATTTCTTGAAATAAATAACAGAAGTAATTTTTCCCAGACTCCTTTTGGATTTTAATTAACATTCTTCTTTATAAATTAATGACAGTCCTTTAATTTCCCTGTCTTTGCTAATATCTATTCTGACTCTTTATGTAAGTTTGACAAAATACCCTTTGGTAAAACAATTTTTCACCTCCTTAATACTTCTTAAGGATTTAATTTTTACAATATTCTTTGAATCTGTGGTAGATTCCCTCAGCTACTTTTCTTTTTACTCAACTGAAAAGTGTTCTTTGGTGTGAAACTGTCCTAGCAATGGTGGCATTTTAATTTTGCAAATAAGATTCCTTATTTGTCATGGATTATTCCTCTTTCTTCCCTAAATCGATGTTTAAAAAAATTAACTATCACATTTACTTCATAGAGATATTGTAGGCTTAAATTTAAATTAGACAATGTAAATAAAGTTCTTAGTATAATTTCTAATACTTAGCAAAAGCTTAATGCATGCTACTTCTGTTCCTTCTGTCTCTGCACTAGATCTTTCCCTTTAACATTTATGAACATTTTGATATGTTTTGAAAAATATAGATGGGAATTAAGCAAATTTGTGGTTTGGGAGTGGTTCTAACTTTTATGTATTATTTATAGCATGCATGCAGATGTCAAAAGCAGTTTGCCAAAGGATGGTACTGTTATAAAATAGTTGTCCTTTTTTGACATATATATCCAGTACTTATTTAGTGCTTTCATTCACATGAAAGACATAATACTAAGGGAACCAATGAACCAAAGAATAAATCCATGCATCTTGTGTGTTTATACACTAACAAACAAGAAAAAAAGTGTCTGTCTGTCTACATATCTGTGTATATACATGGGGATACTTCAGATGACAGGTAATTTTAGATAGGTCAAGAAAAAATTCCATCAGATTACAGAGCATCAAACTAAGGTTGATAGAAGCCTCATAGGGAAGGTGGTATGTGGGAAGAGCTCTTTTTTTTTTTTTAAGATTTTATTTATTTGTCAGAGTGAGCACAGGCAGACAGAGTGGCAGGCAGAGGCAGACGGAGAAGCAGGCTCCTGCTGAGCAAGGAGCCCGATGTGGGACTCGATCCCAGGACACTGGGATCATGACCTGAGCCAAAGGCAGTGGCTTAACCAACTGAGCCACCCAGGCGTCCCAAGAGCTTTAAATTAAAAAAAAACAAAAAACAAAAAACAAACAAACAAAAAAAACCTAAAGTCTTCAGAGATTGAAAAGGGCTATTCAGATCAAAAAATTATATGAGCAAGTAGATACAAAAGTAAGAATTTACAGGACAAAAATGGAACTAATAAGTATCTCAAGGTTTTTTGTTAAGTATGTGGATTGTGGAAAAAAGTAGGAAGTATATTTACAAAGTCATGGGAGTTATATAATGGTGATCTAAGATATTTACTTCCTCATAGAAGTAACATTTAAACTGAAACCACAGAATACCAAAGAGCCATCCATGTGAATATTGAGAACATAGAACATTCCAGAAAGAGGGGAAAACTGAGCCAAGGTCCAGGCTGGGAAAAGAGCTTGGCCTCCCCAAGAGCTGGGCAGATGACTGGTGCAGTTGCATTTCACTAAGCAGGAAGAAAAATAGAATGAAGAGATTAAGGATTTAGAACTAGGCCAGATCATGCTGCATACTGCAGTGCTTACTACCAAGTTTAGATTCCAAAGGAAATAGCCAATTGAAGGGAAAAGAAGAGAGTTAAAAACCTGATTTATGTGTATCAAGATAAAAGAAATGTGCACACTACCTCAGATTTGCAAGATTACGTAGAATTTTTTTATCATCTATAATTGCTTCGGTCTTGCTCACATTCCCAATTTTTATTGGGTAGTGAGCTGAAGTTCAATCTTGCCAGTGAAAGGAGTCTATTATTTCTTTTTCATTTAAAGCAGCTTTTTTTCTATTTAACAAATTCCTTCTTGATAAAGTCACTAAATTCAAAGTTCTAATTCCCTGCCACAGCTTCATTTCTCTCCCAAAGTTCCCTACCATTGCCAACCCTTCTCAAGATGGCTTCTGGAAAAGCTGGGTATGTTCTCATGTTGTGCTTGACCAAATATGGATTCTCTCTGCTTCCAGTGAGTCACCCTTCATTCCATCTCATCTCTTGGAACTCTTCTGGCCATTACCACCAAAGTTTGCATCTGGAGACACTGAGAATTTTTTCTCTCAGCACAGTAGAATCCTATGATTCCCCTCACTGATTTGCCCCAATCTAAGCTCTTTTTTTGGCATTGTTAATTCTCTGAGTCTCAGCCTTGTCTTCCACCTGGCCGCCAACTGGGTTGTCTACTACCAACCTCTATTTAAAAGTCACTTCTCCTTTGCCCTTGATAATCCTAAGGTAGACACAACTCTCAATTTAAGTATCTCCTAAATGCTCTGTTCAGAGCATACTGAAATAACTGGGTTCCTTACTTGTTATATATAAGTGGTACAACTGGTTTTCTTTCTGCCTAGAACAATAAGACACCACTTTTTTCTGTAGTAGTGGCCAGCCCTCTGGGATGTTCCTTGGCCACAACAAGAGTCCTCTGGTTTGGGCCTCATTCCTTACCTGCCTAGATTTTCTATTAGCCTTTGCTTCCTTGCCTCAGGGTTTTACCTCATAGAGGTGTGCCAGAACCCTTCTTAATATTAACTTCTTAATATTTTTATTTCTCTTTGCATACTCATGCCTGATGATATGCCATGTCTTGTCTAATAGAAACTTTCTGCTTACTCTTCAGGTCTGGTGAAAATTCTCCTTATGTCATATCTTGGAAATCTTCACTATTTGTGTATTATATTAGTATCTTCATTTCCTCTGAGGCACTGAAACCATCTGGTCAATGGTTATGAGGCCACAAGCATCAAGATTTAAAGTGAATAGAAATTTTATTAATTTAATATTTATAAAAATAATATATCAGATGTGTGTCTGCATGCACTAAAGATCAATCTGGCTATTGTTTACAGAATGAATTCCAGGTAGCAAAAATGAAAAAGAAAAGTTGCAGGAAAAGTTTGATGGTAGATTCAATGGTGATGAAGAGATAGAAATGAAGTGGGCTACATTTGAACTGTGTTTTAGAGGTAGAAATAAACACATATGCAAATGGGCAGGCTTGGGTGGGTTTCTGGTTTACACTTTTAAGCTGGTAGTAACTTTTCCTCTATACAGGAGACTGGAAGAGAAACAGTTTGGGTATGGTGTATATATATGTAAATAAAAGTATAATTTTTAAAGAGCCTGTGTGATATCCAATATGAGGTATCAAAATGTAGACAAATATTTGAATCTGAGAACACATAAGAAAGATCAGGTCTGGAGATGTAAATGCAGGAGTTTCCAATATATGAATGGCATCTAAAGCCATATGAATATACATGGCAGAGAGGCAAAGTTGGGCCTACCATGAGCCCTGAGAGAATCAAGACTATAGATAACAGTTAGAGAAGGAGCAACCAGGTAAGCAGGCTTATAAAGGGTGACCAATGACAAGAAAACTGGGGAAAAAAATCAGTTTTCTGTTAGAGGAAAATAAAAGATAACAAGATTTGTATAAAAGAAGAGAGAAAAAACATTGGAAACAGAGGAAGGGTTCAGCTGTGTTAATAAGTTGGTGGAATGGTGGGTAAGGCAAAGATAAAATAATAGGTATTAAATTTGTCAGTGTGAAGATCATAAAGGGTACCCAGACCCCCTCGTTTTCCTGTGATAACCCCAGTTTATGTACTATGCCCTCATGTATTTAATTTCTAGAATAGTAGTTAACATTATATAGTGCCTACTTTCATTTTCAAAATATCCTCATTTGGATGACAGTTTATATAGTCATACTACCTATTGGTGACTAAAGTAAGAGCAGTTTCAGTGAAAGGGTGGTGATGGAAGTCAGATTATAATGGATCATAAATGGAATGGGAACTCATGAAGTAAATATAATGCATGTACGATAATGATGAAGTTATATTATAAAGAACAGCAGAAAAATGGGAAGTAATTGGAAGGGTAACTGGATCTTACATGCTTTCAAAAATGAACTACAAAATCAGTCACAAAGATTTTTCTAGAAAATTGAGAAACTTCCCAATCAAATTCATCTGTGCCATAAGTTTTCAGAATGAATAGCAGTATGATTTAAGAAAAAGACCTTCAGTGGCTCAATGGGTTAAAGCCTCTGCCTTAGGCTCAGGTCATGATCCTGGGGTCCTGGGATCAAGCCCCCGCATTGGGCTCCCTGCAGGGAGCCTGCTTCCCCTTCTCTCTCTGTCTGCCTCTCTGCCTACTTGTGATCTCCATCTGTCAAATAAATAAAATCTTTAAAAAAAAAAAAAGAAAAAAGAAAAAGACCTTCAGGCTATGTATAATAATTAACCCTTCCAGAGAATGTTGCATGATAGTGAGGGCTGCCCTGGTTTACAATAGGAAAGGGGACTCTAGAACCAAAGGCAAAAGGACATGCAGTAGCTTTATTCGGGAGGATAGAATGTAATAAGCTGATATCATGATGACCAATCCTAATATATCAGATCCTAACACCTACAACCTGAAAATTTTACCTGGTATGGAATGGAAAAGGGATCTTTGTCAATGTAATTAAGTTAAAGGTTTTGAGGTGGGGAGACTATCTTGGATTATTTGGATGGGCTTTAAATGTAATCACAAGTGTCCTTATAAGGGAAACACAGAGGAAATTTTGACCCAGACATAGAAGAGGAGGAAACAATGTGAACACAGAGGCAGAAACTGCAGTAATGTAGCCATAAACCAGGGAATGGTGGCAGCCACTAGAAGCTGGAAGAGGGAGAGAATAGATTCTCCCCACAGGCTTTGGAGAGAATGCATCCCTGCCAACACCTTGATTTCAATCCTAGTTTCAGACTCTGACTTAACGGAACTATGGGTGAATACACTTCTGTTATTTTAAGCCACTTAATTCGTGGTAATTGTTACTGCAGCTACAAGAAACCAATAGGGCAGGACTGAGTAAAACTCAGTTCCCACAAGAGCATGAATACTAAAATGCAACAAATAGATTTTTTAAAAGACAAATACCAATATCTTGGTGGGAACAAGGAAATGGAGTATAGAGTTTCAGTGTTACTGCACAGACACGTTCAAATGTTTAAAGATATGGCATAAAGGAAGGTCCTTGGTTATTGTCCAGAAAATCAGCTCAGGTTCAGCCATTGGGATGAATCTGGAATGATACAGATCCCAGCCAAGAGTAGTAACCTTAGGGCTGTCGGCCCCTGGGCTTTGAGCAGATGCCTAATTTCTTTGAGTTTCAGTTTGTTTGTTTGTTTTCCCTGTATTTTTATCTGTAACACAAAGATAATAATATCTGGCTTGCCTGTCTCACAGATTTCTTATGTGCATCACATCAGATACAATATATAAAAACACTTTATTTTTTATAAAGTGCTATTTTATACCTTACCAGTGGGATTCATTATCGATACTTGCAGCCAGAGAACTGTGACCTATTCACCCTTCGAGATCTAAAATATAAGTAAGTGAAGGCACCTGTAGGGGAATTTAATAGGATCCAAGGCCTTACTTAAAGTTTTTGTGAACTTCCAGAGGGGTGGAGTGGGAAACATCAGCTCAGGTTCTTGTTGGTGTACAACCAGATTCTGTTTATCGCGTTGATGCAAATATTTTTTCATTAAAAACAAAACAAAAACACAGATGTGTAAGTAGCAGACTTCACTTGAGATGGGGTTGAAGACAGGAACAGAAAGGGTGGAAACAGGTTTTACATTAGTTGTAGCAATGCAAACATTCCAATGTAAAAATATTCTTCCTCCATTTTCTCAGAGGGAAAGTTCCACTGACCCAGGATCCCCGCAGTCCCTGTCCTTACACATCTCTCAGATTTCTCTCTTTCCCTTCCCTTCTTTGTCTCTCTGTTCTGTTCTGCTCTAATCCTTTCTTCCAGGAGCAGAAATACAAATTCCTCCCATTCTTTCCTTCAGGGAGTTATCACTGACTTCTGTTGTTCAGCCTCTTGCTGACAAAACTTTAGACACTTACCTCCTAACCCAAGCAGTTAATTAAGGTTCTTTCTCCCTAAAGACCATTTCCTCTGTAGCTAGCTGCTATGATAATATAGAGCTTATGATGCTATATGGTAAAATAAAATGAGAACTACCCCAGCTTTCTCACATTTATCTAAGTGCAAGAGAAGACTTCTAAGCCAGACTTCAGAGCAAAGAAACAATATTTCTTCTTCCTCTGGATCATCTTCTGTCCAACTGGCACCCTCCTTGAGGCTGAAGTTATGAGACGTGATTCCTTTCAGACTAACGTTTTGCCCTTCTCAAATGTATTTTGTAGACCAAAGACCTGTTCATACTGCACATGAAGATCAAACTGACTGATGAACTGAATGAATGAATGAATGAATAAATTTATAGGATGAATGAATGAATTTAATTAAGTGTGTTGTTTTATCAACTGTGAAAAAGAAACTGCCATGTCAAGTCAAGAACCAAACATTTTTTAAATAACCTAATTTATAGATTTATCAATGTTGTGTATAACTCATTGTTCGGTTCTATCTGACTTATGTTCAAAAGTGAAGGGATGATTCAAGTCTCCTCAATATGACTCAAGTCTCCTCAATTGCCCAATGTTGCACAAGTGTTTGACTTATGCTGATAATAAATTCAATAATATAATAAACACTAATGAAATCAAATACTGGATATATGCAACATGCTGTGTTAAGAACCTCGTATACCTTATCTTGTTTACTACATGAAACAATACTTTGATGTTAGTGTGAAACACTATTATTGCTACTTTATTGGTGAGAAACACTAAACTGCTACTTTATCTTGCCATAAGTCATCTATTTAGTGAAAAGTTGAGTCCTAAACCCAGTTCTGTTCTGTGCTTTTTATCACCAAATTGAATAATATTCAATGGATAGTTCTAAGACATTTCTTAAAAAAGAGTTTCACAAACTTTAGTGATTATAAAATCCACCCGGAACTCTTTTTAAAATAATAAATCCTAGGCCCCCGTTGTAGAGATACTGATTCAATTGGTCTGGATTAGGGCTGAGAATCTGTAACTTTAACAAGCTCCCTGGTTGATTTCTATTCTCATATCATATATCAGTAAGAACTCCGTCTACTGCTCTCAATAGAAAATCCAATATAAACTCCTAACTTAAATTTTAAAAAGAAAATATATTGGTTTAGCTACCTGAACAATTTAGGGTAGACTAAGTTCAGACACATCTTTATTGTCAGATTGTACCTGTAGTTCCAGAATTGAGTCTCGTTGGCCCTGGCTGGCCAGATGTAGATCATAGGTCCATCCCTGAACCAACTGCTATGATTAAGTGGATGGAATTTGCTATTTTCTTGATTTTGCTCATTCAGTCCTTCCTTGAAGCCCAGGGTGGTGTCAATTATCTTGAAGCCCGTGGAGTAAGAAGAGGGAAGGGGATATAATGGGTCATTATCAGAAGGAAGAGGAAGTGGATCCTGGGTGGCAAAAATAACAGATTTACACTAGACTTCCCTAGGTAAAGTTGTAAGTTCATAAGAACGCACTGGCAGCTGCTTTAAGAAACTATCAACGTCATATGACTGGAAAGTTTTCCTTATCATAGAAAAGATAACTTGTTTGCCAAGGTACTGTCCTCCAATCCTATACATTCAGACAGATTACTCCACGAAATGATCAGTATTATTCATATCATCTTTATGTCTGAAGGAGATACATTTTATTATATTTTGGACATATACTCATCAAATGCAGAGAGAAGAGAAATGGACCAAAATGACTCTTCTCATTTTGCAAAATGAGTCTATCTTAATTCTCTTTTGCTTACATATTTTTAAAAAATCCAATAATTTTTTTTTTAAAGTTTACCGGGTTCATGTTAAATTATAAACTGAGCTTTTTGGAAATTCACATCCTGGAGTTTTTGCTTCAGTCTGCAGAAGGAAAGTGTTTACCAAATTAAGATGAAATAGCTTTACTGCCTATTTGCAACTCTCATTTAAAATTGGATATACTTTATCACTGAATATTTCCTAAAATAAAACTTTATAACCATCTGGATTCAGTGTTTTCTTGCTGATATTTCTTATAGATAAATGGTTTCTTAATGACTCTTTCGATCCCAAAGGATGTATTAGACTCCAAAATTATGTGTTTAGATAACCCAAAAGAACCAATTTGATTTCTCCAGCTTCTTTACCTATAACTGCATTTCAAAATTTTAAGGATGTCAGAGTGTTTTTTCTCAGAAGTTCTGACTCCTGAGAAAAACCATAGCCAATATTATTGTTCTTTGTTATTATATATATATTACAATATATATATACACACATATCTCATGATATATATTACCGCCCTCCTTTATTGTCCTATTCTTCTTTTTGAAATGGCTGTTGTCCCATCTGTTCCCTGCACTTAAGCTCTACTTTGCACCTATGGAGGTACAGCAAACACTGAAGAAATATTAATTTTCACATACTGAATAAAGCTATCAAATAATGTTTTTTACAGTCATAACGAAATCAGATCAAGAATCGATACAGAGCTTTCTAAAGTCATCCCAAGATTTCTTTTTTTTTTAAGATTTTATTTATTTATTTGACAAAGAGAGATCACAAGCACAAGTAAGCAGAGAGGCAGGCAGGGGTGGGGGGCACGGGAAGCAGGCTCCCCGCTGAGCAGAGAGCCCGACACGACATGGGGCTGGATCCCAGGACCCCGAGATCATGACCTGAGCTGAAGGCAGAGGCCCAACCCACTGAGCCACCCAGGCACTCCCCAAGATTTCTTGTATAGGAGAACACCTCATGTTAATTCTGTCTATGAATGTCTTTTTAGATAAACAATTCAATGTAGACAAATATTATTTGAAGAATAGTAGCTAAGACTATGCTACAAATATGAGCTATAAATAACTGTTCATATCTACAGATATGTAAAACACCATAGTTCCATAATTTTCCTCCCTTTCTAGCTTGTATTTTAATGTTAATACTTGATGAAGAAGTGAATTAGATTGTTCCAGGTATTACTTTGAATGCAGATGAACCTCAGAGTTTAAGCCACTAAAAATAAGGTCCCTGAACATCAGTGTCTTCATGTGTAAAAATTAGGAAATAATAGTTAATGCCAGTTATTTTAGTTATTTTTGAACTTTGGATCTACAAACGTGCTCATGACATAAAAATACTCGTTCAACACTTTCTAAACATCTTTCAGTTTTGTTCTTTCTGCTACTGACAAGTATTGCATCTTAGTACAGAATTACACAAAATAATTTTAGCATCCAAGTACAAAAAAAGAAAACAGAAAAGTAAAATTTTTCCCCTCAAAACACAAGAATTAAAGAAAGAGCAATAAAAAAATAAGTTTGAAGTGACTTTGACCACTTGTAGACCCATCTTCAAGAATGTTCAAGACTTGGGTGAAATATGTGAAAGGGGTTTAAGAGTACACATATTGATGAGCACTGAAAAATGTATAGAATTGTTGAATCATTGTATTATATCCCTGAAACTAATATAACACTGTATAGTAATTATACTTTAATAAAAAAATAAATTAACCTGAAGTTTAAAAAATAAAATCGAATTGAATTTTAAAAAACGAATGTCCAAGATGGGAAAGCTTAGATTTCTAACAGTCTAACGGTGTCTCTTTCAGTTTCTAGGGATCAAAACTGAACTCAAAGAGTGGGAAGCTTGTTGGTTCATATAATCAAACCTCAGTAACATTAGAAAGCACATAAGCAAACCAGGCACAAAAAGTGGTCCAGCAGATTAGCCATTCCAACAAGACTGGATTATGTCTGTAGCTACTATCGGATTGTATCCTCAGAACCTTGTACCAGCTGTAGTTAATGAAATCTGTGGGAAGAGCCCTTTGATCTACCTTGGGGATTGTGTCCTTACTTGACCAAGCACTGCTGGCAGGTGGCCTAGTCTGGGCCAAGTGGCCACACCTGTGCCTAGGGAGAAGGTCTTGTGCTTGTCAATTGCAACCAAAGCAACATGGCTGAGGAGGGGCCAGTGATGAGGAATGGAGGAAGGAGAAGCAGTGTGGGTAAAGGGAGAGAGAGGTGCCCTTTCTACAACATGCTCTTTGTACAAGACAGTCCTCTTTCTAGAAGAAAGTACTCCAGAGTAGAAAAATTCAACACTGTCCACTTCAGAATTCTATGTATTAAAGTCTAAATTTAAGGGCACCTGGGTGGCTCCGTTGGTTAAGCAACTGCCTTGGGCTCAGGTCATGATCCTGGAGACCCACATTTGAGTCTTGAATCAGGCTCCCAGCTCCAGGGGGAGTCTGCTTCTCCCTCTGACCTTCTCCCCTCTCATGCTCTCTCTTACTTTCTCTCTCAAATGAATAAATAAAATATTTTTTAAAAGTCTAACTTTATACCATAAAAATACCAAAGTGGATTGTGAAAATAAATGAGAAAAAAAATTATTAAAAAAATAGACTTGTGGGACCATCTGGGTGGCTCAGTCCCTTAAGTGTCTGATTCTTGATTTCTGCTCAGGTCGTGATCTCTGGGTTCTGAGATTGAGCCCTGTGTTGGGCTCAGAGCTTGGCTTAGACCCTGCTTAAGATTCTCCCTCTCCCTTTACCCTCCCCCAGCTCTTTCTCCCTCTCTTAAAAAAAAAATTAGATTTGTGTGTTGAATCACACATTTAAAATAAAGGAGAGATGACAATGTTTCTATTTAGAATTTTTTTTTTCTACATCATCGAAGTAACTGAAGAGTCTTAAACAGCCAAGGAAATTTGTCCTGACAAAATCTTTTTGTTTTTCTAGTAAATTTCCCTGTTAGACATTGGCATTCCCCAGACTGCTAAGAACCTCCAAATCTCATTCAAAATTAGCATCATCTATCAGGAAAAAATAAAAATTTATTGATGCTTTGTGTTCATGAATTTTTCTTCAATATTTGAATAGTAAATGCCAGTAAAGAAACAGTCTGATTTCAGAACCTTCAGTCATCACAGGTAGGCTATTGGCAAAAGTGCCGTATCCATTATTCTAACCTCATGAATCTTTTCACGTATTAGCATCCTTTCAAGAACTTATTCCTGATTATCCACTGTATGCTCTGGGAATTCTTGATCACCTGAGACAGACACTGTCCTGAATTCTTGGAGCTTCTATTTACTGAGTTTGGACCCAGACTTAACAGAGTCATGGTGGATGTGACAGAGAACGTTACCTGTACACTGAGAGCTGTAAGAGGAGTTCTGTGTGCAACATGGCTTTATCTCACATATGAGACGAAAGAAACACTGAAACATGCTGGTTGGTGTTTATCAATTTGGCAAACTTTCAGCACTGGGTTTGCAGTTGCCTCGAGAGGAAAGCATAACAGCACACATGACACATTATTTATATATTCTTCATCCTTTAAATGTGTTTTTCTAAGAGATGGGTACTTAAGAAATATCTAATCATTCACTTAACAACCATTGCTAAACTTCCAAACAGAGTCCCATATATTGAGCTTATCTGATCAGGGTTTCCTATGTCAAGATGTTGTTTGGGTTAGATGGGAACAAAATATTGTGAACATTGCTGACAATTCATTTATTCACTTCATATTTCTTGAGCAGCTTCTCCATGTGAGGCACCATAGGAAGCAGTGAGAACACTAACATAATCTTAGCAATCATAGTAATAGTAGCAACAGGCATGTCTGAAGCATTACCTTTGAGTCCCAGGTGTCTCATTCAATAGTTGGGGCAAGTCACTTAACCCATCTCCCTTCTGCATAAAATGCAGCCAATAACCCTTGCTTAACTCATGGGTTTATTGCAAAGATCTCTTAAAACACACACACACACACACACACACACACACACACACCAATTTCTAAGCTACAAAATGCTACACATCATTGGTATGTTATTGCTATTATCAATACACCATTTTATACTTCTGAAGTATTTAGTGTTTCTTCCCATTCTTCTGTATGCTGCTTGTTCATAGAATATCTATCTTCTGTCCCTTAGTTATGCAATGGGAAGGCATTAAAAGTCCTCCAACCATTATCCAGCCAGTAGCTGACTCATTCTGATCTGCCAGCTTTATCAGCCCCTCTTAGCCCATCACACAAGTAACCTGCGTCGTGGGATTTGAATAACTGTGCTCCAGACTTTCACCGTCTGCTAAGAGGAACGTGTGCCAAATTACTCAGGCAGAACTTCCTTGTAGGGTCACATATACAGGGTGAAGACGGAGAGGGCTCAGCAAAGCAAGAAGACACAGGGCTGTTACATTTCCCTTTAACTTTGTTGATACGGCCCTCCTTGACCTTTCCTTGGCTGTACCTCCCTCCTGCCCCCTCAGCCAAGGGAAAGGCTGCTAGGTCTCCCAGTGACTCTGACCACATGTGTACTATGGGTTAGCATACAAGGGGAGGTCTGCTGGGTACTAGTCAGAGTGGCCATCCACAAACACTAATAAGGCACATTTGAACCCAAAGAACTATTGTGCTTTCAGCAACCCTGTGGCTATTATTAAATATAATTTTTGTTAGTAACCAAATCCAAGTTATTGCTTTTAATTGGGCAGTGCAATTAGCAATTCAAGAATCCAACTATGACTTTCCCTCAAGAACTAACACTTAGGCCTACAAAAAAGAAGAAAGAAAGAAAGAAGAAAGAAAGAAAGAAAGATAGATAGATCTCCATTATAGAAATTGGTATGTTTCTGGGGCAGTGCCTGCAATTCTGAGGTGATTTATTTTGAAAACATGCATGACTTTTCCAAGAATACTAATAGATTTCACAAAGAGATCTTTTCATTTCCACTTATTTTTAATCAGTCTTGATGAGATATATTGCTATATCGGGTTGAATAGTGTCCCAAAAATACTGCCCCCCAACTTTTTTTTTTAAGATTTTATTTATTTGTTTGACACAGAGAGAGAGAGATCACAAGTAGGCAGAGAGGCAGGCAGAGAGAGAGGAGGAAGCAGGCTCCCCGCTGAGCAGAGAGCCGGATGTGGGGCTCTATCCCAGGACTCTGGGACCATGACCTGAGCCGAAGGCAGAGGCTTTAAACCACTGAGCCACCCAGGTGCCCTGCCCCCCCCCAATTTTATGTCTAGCTAAAACCTCAGAATATGACCTAACTTGGAAATCAGTCTTTGTAGGGATAATCAACTTAAAGTGAGGGGGGCTCTAATCCAGTGGTTGGTGTCCCTCTAAGAAGAGGGTAGTCTGGACACAGAGCTAGGAAGAAGAAAGTGCCATGCATAAATGGAGCAGAATGGGGTTATGTGGCTATCACCTGAGGATTGCCTACAGACAGCAGAAGTGGAAGAGCCAAGGAAAGATTCTTCCCTGGATCTTTCAGAGGGAACAGATGCCTGCCACACTTTGATTTGGGGCGTCTAGCTTCCAGAACTCTGAAAGAATAAATTTTTGTTGCTTTACGCCACCCAGTTTGTGGTACCTTATAATGGCAGCCCTAGGAGACTAACATCATTTCATGAAATAATATGCACCAGTTTTAAGTGTGCAGTCCGATGAGTTTTAAAAAAATATATACACCATGTAACTCCTACCAAAATCAAGACAAAGAATATTTTTATGAGCCTAAGGAGTTCTCGTTTGCCCCTTCCCATTCTATCCCCCCAGGTCCCTCCTGGCACAAACCCAGCCTCAGAAAACTTCTGGCTGCTTTCCATCAGTAGATCTGTCCTAGACTGTCATAGAAATGGAATCACATAGTGATGGAGACACAGAGAGAGAGGGAACACAAGCAGGGGGAGTGGAAGAGGGAGAAACAGGCTTCCCGCTGAACAGGGAGCCTGATGCGGGGCTCGATCCCAGGACCCTGGAATCATGACCTGAGCCGAAGGCAGATGCTCAACGACTGAGCCACCCAGGCACCCCTGAGTTGTAAGTATTCTTTATAAATTCTGGATCAGTGCTTTGTCTGAATGTGCGAATGGTGTAAACCGCTGATACACAGTGGCTTACAATTTTGAACTTTACTGTAGTGTAACATGACAACAACTGACTCACTGACAGCCTTTCTGGATCCATACACCATTCCTTTCTTCACTTTCAGTGTCATATTCGATACATTACATGAGATAGTCGATGCATTATTATAAACCAGGTTTTGTGAGAGATGATTTTCCCAACTGTTGGTGAATGGAAGTATTCTGAGCTTGTTTAAGGGAGTCTAGGCTAAGCTATGATGTTTGGTAGTCTAGATATAGTAAATGAATTTTTGAATTAAGATATTTTCAATTAACAATGGGTTTATGGGGACATCAACTCCATTATAAATCAAGGAAGATCTGTAGTGGGATACTTTCTCCCAATCTGGCTTTCCGTTTCTTTTCTTCATTGTGTATTTCAAAAAGCAAAAGCTTTAAATTTTGATAAAGCAAATTTATCAATGTTTTTCGATCATTGTATATGCATTTTATGTTCTGTGAGATCATGGAAAGTATATTAAATATAAATATAAATTATATTTATTTTATATACATTTTTATATAAATTTATATAAATCCATTTTATATAAATATGTAAAATTTTATATATTTTTATATATATATATATATATCCCCAGTTCCTGGCACAGAGCTCCTGAGATCCTTGGAATTCCCTAAGTGATAAGAACGCTAGGAACAGCTTTCATTCTAATATTTGGTCTTTGTTTCCAGTTCCTTATACAGGACTCTTGAAGCCCTTATAATTTCCTGGGTGATAGGGGTTCTTTTGTTCTAATGTGATAATTCTGACTGGGCTACTTGATAGCTCCTGGATGAGCTGGTCACTGGAAGACCAAGCCATGATTAGAAGCTTGGAATTTTCAGCCCTGTGTCTTTTCTTCTTGAGAAGGGAGAAGGGTTGAAATGGAGTTAATGATTGATCCTACCTAGTGATGAGGCTTTCACATAATCACAAAAGTATGAAGTTTGGAGAGCTTTTGGGTACACATGGAAATGCTGGAGAAGGGGATATCTGGGGTGAGAATCTCTGTGCCCCTTCCCACAAACCTTGCTATGTGCATCTCTTCTTCCTCTGTATCCTTTATATCCTTTTATAATAAACCAGGACACATCAATATATTGTTTTCCTGAGTTCTATGTGCTGCTGTAGCAAGTTAATAAAACCCAGGAGAGGGTTGTTGGAACATCTGGCTTCTAGCCAGTCAGAAACACAGGTGATGATCCAAACTTATGACTTGCATCTGATGGAAGTGACAACAGTTTTGTGGGACTGAGCCCTTAAGCTGTGGCACCTGATGTTATCCCTAAGTAGATGGTGTCGGAATTGAGTTAAGTTGTAGGACCCCCAGCTGGATGTCCTACGTGCAGTTGCTTTGTGTGGAATAAACTCACATCCATTTGGTGACCAGAAGTGTTAGAATAGAAATATTATGTGTAAAAGTAAAGAAGAGACTGTCTTTTTTCCACTGTATATTTTTTCCTGCTTTGTCGAAGATTATTTGACCATAGAGTTGAGGGTCCATATCTGGGCTCTCTACTCTGTTCCACTGGTCTATGTGTCTGTTTTTATGCCAGTACCATGCTGTCTTGGTGATCACAGCTTTGTAGTAAAGCTTGAAATCAGGTAACGTGATGCCGCCAGTT
>PISX010020065.1:0-36689 GCA_004024625.1 Mellivora capensis
TCTTCCAATCCAGGAGCATGGAACATTTTTCCATTTCTTTGTGTCTTCCTCAATTTCTTTCATGAGTACTTTATAGTTTTCTGAGTATAGATTTTTAGCCTCTTTGGTTAGGTTTATTCCTAGGTATCTTATAGTTTTGGGTGCAATTGTAAATGGGATTGACTCCTTAATTTCTCTTTCTTCTGTCTTGTTGTTGTTTACCCCACTTTTGACTGGAATTTTGTGGAGATGTTTTGCTTTCATGGTGATTGGAGGATCCTCCTGGCATTTAGGGGGTGGGAGGTCAGAGATCCCTCAAATTCTGCAAAGTTCAGAGTCATATCTGTGCCTGGTCTATGAAGAGGTGCCTAATATTTATTTATTTAATGAGCAGAACCTTGGCTTTGGTTTCCAATAGAAAATTTTCTTAGGGAAGTAACTCTCATCCCATCTGAGGACCTTCTTGTGGGTCATGCACACACACAAGTAGGGAAATTTCCTCATACAAGAATGTCAATCTGGGAGCAATTCCTCATCCTTCTCTAAACTGTAACCTCCTCAGGGACAGGAACAACAATCCATATGGTGGTTCTTAAGGCTGCTCACCAATATTTCCATATCTCCTCCTTTTGGAATGGGATAGAATTATATTTTTCATTGTTAGCCATGATCAAATGACTTGCTTTGGGCAATGAAATATGATTGGTGGTGTGTCTTTTCTAGAGGGATGCTTAAGAGCCAGTGTGCAATCCACCATGTTTATTTCCTCCCACTACAGAGACCGTGGATCCCAGTAATACCCAGAACACTCAGATGGGGCTCTGGGTAGCTGAGTGACTAGGATGAGTAGTCTCCCTACTGAGCTGTATTGGGAATGCAGAATCCAAGTTCCACGTTGGCAGGCTGAGAGCAGATTGTGAGCAAGGAATAATTTATTGTTTTGTTAGGCCACTGAGATCTGGAGGTTATTTGTTACCATGGCAGAATTTGGCTTAACCTGAGTGCTGTCTTCTAAGCTGAAGCTATTGAGGAAAACCAGTAAAAAGCATGCCGACCTCTTCACCCAACATCTGAACAAAATGTGAAATTAGACACAAAGAAAGGCAGATGGAGCCCAAACTTTCAGGTTTATTATTAATTAAACCCAGAGAACATGGGATTGAAGCAAACTTCCCCATGAAGGATGTACTGGTTTTAGAGAACACCTATTCAGCTAAGCCTCGTGGCTTTTTCTGGATGCATCAGTTTGTTTGAGCTGCTGTAACAAATATTGCAGAGTGCTTGGCTTCAAGAACAAAAAATTATGTTCCTCACCATCCTGGAGGCCAGAAGTCTGAGATAAGTGTCGGCAGGGTTGGTTTTTTCTGAAGCTTCTCTCCTTGGTTTGTAGACGGCTGTCTTCTCCTACCTGTGTTTTCACATGCTCTTCCCTTGGTGTGTATCTGTGTCCTGATCTCTTCTTATAAGGACACCAGTCATATTGGATTAGGGCCCACCAACAAAGGCTTCATTTAAACTTAATTCCCTCTTTAAAGAATCCATCTCCAAATACAGTCACGTTCTGAGGTACTGGGAGCTAGGACTTTGACATATGAGTTTGGGGGGTGGGCACAATTCAGCTCATGATCGTAGCCTTTTCAGTTGGCGGTGTAACACCAAAGAGCCAAAATGGTAGAACTGAGACAAGTATGCCCCAGTATAGTCTTTGCAAGTGTACTGTTCACATGGCACTCCTTGCAAATTGATTGTTGGTCTGGCTACCAGCCTCTCCAAGAGTGGAGGGGATGAAGGCGTGAAGAAACATCAACCATTTCACACCAGCTATAGTCTTTCCACATGAAGGAGACATTGAGGCCGAGAGGAAGTATCCCCCTCCTCACAGTCCATATCTGGTCCAGCCCTATATCCTCACCACCCAAAACAAGACTTGGTTTGTAAAACACATTCAGTAAGACAAAAAAAGTCTCTTTTGTGAGATTTCTTTTTTTTTTTTTTAATTTGGTTGCACTGTTGTGCCATGATATTCTTAGTCCATGTGTCTATTTTCCTTCTATTCCACCCCAACTGGTAGGAGAAGCATTTCCTCTGTCATTGACTACACACCATATCGGACCAGGCACACAGCAGCTCAGCTGCCTACTGGGCTGGTGGCAAATCGAGCTCTGGGTTTATTTTTGACTTCTGAGTTTCTCTCCCTGCACTTGGGCCCAAGAGAAAGGAATATGGGATAGAGGAGCCTGGCTAGGCAAATGGCAGGGGAATCCTTCAGGTGGAGGGATGACAACTGTCTCCCCAATAGAAACCAAGCTGCTGTGGTAACAGCTATGGGTCCCTGCAGTCCTCATATATGTGGAGAGAGTCTAGAAAGTCCCATCACCTCAGGGAAGGAGAATGAAAGTAGGGGAGGCCAGCCAGTGCACATGGCTCTGCCACTGAGAAGCCAAAGTGGCCTTTGAAAGATTAATGGGGCACTTGGTTCTCAGCTTCTTAACAAGGGAGGAGGGAGAAAGCTTTCTGAAAAATCACAGTGGATTGGGCAGGGATTTCAGAGGAGGGCATTGAAGGCTGCAGGATGGGCTCCTGGTCTTTGCCTCCCCCCAATCCTTGCTTTGTTTTTTCCCACGGTCACTCACCAGCCCACTTCTTGGTTTTTTGGCCTCCCAAAATGATTTCTTTTTTTAAAAATATTTTATTTATTTATTTGAGAGAGAGACAGTGAGAGAGCATGAACAAGGAGAAGGTCAGAGGGAGAAGCAGACTCCCCGTGAGCTGGGAGCCCAATGCGGGACTTGATCCCGGGACTCCAGGATCATGACCTGAGCTGAAGGTAGTCGCTCAACCAACTGAGCCACCCAGGTGCCCCCCAAAATGATTTCTGCCTTTCTTTTCAGTTGCCCTCTCACCCAACCTTCTTCCTGTTCTCATTCATCAGGGACAGGGGCACTTTGGTGGTGGAAAGACACAGATTTTGGTTGTGGCCTAGCTTTCAGTGCACCCCTGTATCTTTCTTGCACATGCACAATGGATACGGATTGTGTTTGTTCCCTTCCTTTTTGGATGGCACCCATGTATTTCATCATGGAAATGTCCTTTCCTGCTGAAGGTGATTCTGGTTGAGACGTCAATCAAGTGGCATCACCCACCACACCACAGTTGAAGGCATGTGATCAGAGCATGCAACCTCACTTGACTCAGTGATTGATCAAAGATGGTCAAGTAGGGCCAACTGGAATGCTTCTGTAGATCAATATGGGCTACCAGCTGGAAGAACCATGGGAGCCTGTGGCTTTTGCAAGCCATCTTCCTTCCTCATGAAAGAGAAGCTTTCTGGGAATGAAGCCACACAGAACAAAGCAGAGTTGAGTACGGGGCACAGATAGGACCCTGGATCCAGGAAAAATGTCAGACCAACCCCTGAATCACATGAGCCATTAGGGGTATTTTTTTTTTTTAACCCTTGGACTAGTTTGAATGTGGTTTCTGTAACTTGTAACCAACACAGCTTTAACAATCACACTGTGTGGCTTCAGGCAACTCATTTAACTTTCTTGAAATCTCAGTTTTTTCACCTAAAAATAGTGACCCTCGTGCCTCCAGTTTAAGTGGGGTTGCATCAAAAACAAATGTGTTCCCTTCTACCACAAAACTCAGCATATCTTCCTGTAGCATTTCCATGGTAAACTTGTCTCCCACTAGACTGAGAGCTGAGAGGTATGTCTTACTCATCTTAGTGTTTTCAGCACTTACAATGGGCCATCAGAGGAGCTTAATAATTATTGATTCACTCCCATTTTCCCTCTTCTTGTAGGAATCTAATTACAGCCTCCTATTCATAGCTCTTACTTTTATTTTTTTTTCTCTTTCCTGGGCCAAGTTTCCAGTCAATTTCCCCTAGTCCCCCTCTAGGTAAGTTGTCTTACCTGGATACTAGGTGTATGTGATTATGATTATTAGTAATTGTGTGTCCAAGTGATACTGTAAAGATCTGTTTCATCTATCCTTGCCAGGGAAGGGGCACCTGGCCAACTGTGCCCATAAGTGACTAGTTGCTACAAACAATGCAAAGGTTTCATGGCCAAAAGTAAATGCTGATGCAAGAATAGGTCCAACCAAAGGTAATTTTAGCTTGGTGTTAAAGCACAAATCACATGCAGACTCCATTCCTGACCCCCACCCCAACCTACCAAGTCCTGCTGATGCCATCTTTTCAACAAGGGATATTTTCAATATTGCAGTTACCCTGGAACATTTCCACCCAAATGTGCAGTGATCCCCAGGTGAGCATATGGCCCAGCAAACTCCTTTCTTCCCCTTCTCCCCATTCCAGGCCCTTCTGGCTTTCTGGTTTAAGTAAATGGCACCACCATTGTCCCAGGCACCAGACCCCCAACCTGGTAATCATATTAAACTCCTTTCACTTTGTTCCCAAGTCATGAACACTCCATCTCAAATCCATCCTGTTTTACCACCATCGCCCCAATTCTGGACCGCTTACTTTCTACATGTGTTATTTTAAGGGTCTTCTATTTGCTGCCTTCCCCACCAGTCTCTTTCCCATTCTGTCCACCCCTAACTCCCTCACTCTGATACTTTTTTAAAAAAGATTTTATTTATTTACTAGAGAGAGAGAGAGCATTCACGCATGAGTGGGGGGAGAGGCAGAGGGAGCAGAAGAGAGAGAATCTCAAGCAGACTCCCTGTTAAGTGCTGAGCCCAATGCGGGGCTCAATCCCAGCACCCCGAGATCACAACCTGAGCCGAAACCAAGAGTTGAATGCTTAACTGAATGAGCCATCCAGACACCCCACTCTGAAACTTTTAGTGGCTCCTCACTGCCAGATAAATCAAGTAAAAATATTTCACTGCCAAGTTCAAAATGTTCTCTAAAATAGCTATAGGCCAAATCTCTGGCCGACATCTTCCCTTTGTTCCCTCATCTTCCCTTTGTTCCTCCCGCACTATTTTACGTCTTATGCCCTGTCTGATATGGTCTCACATTTGCTCTGCTTCTAATTCTGCCTCAAATACCTTTTCTCCTGTCAGAAACTATTTTCCCATACATACATACATACCTGTGTTCAGATCATAAGACCTGCCCCAGATTTGCTGTAATATATTGCAATGTTAAATGAAAAAAAATCCCCTTTGTATTACAGTCATGCAGTCTTATATGTGCTCATTAAATAATTTTTTTTAGGGATACCTGGGTGGCTCAGTTGGTGAAGTGTTTGCCTTCAGCTCAGGTCATGATCCCGGGGTCCTGGGATCGAGCCCTGCATCAGGCTCCCTGCTACTCCCTCAGACCCTCTGCCCCCGTACCCCACTTGCACTCTCTCTTTTTCAAATGAATAAATAAAAATATTTTTAAAAAATAAAAAATAAATAAAAGAAACTATTTTCCCAGGGCTCACTCAGATACTGTTGAGATGGTCTCCCTTCCAGCCATTTTGATAAATGGAATTAACTGACGCATGAGGAAAACCTTGTTGGTTTTAGTTGCCTCGAGTTTCGTGAGTTTGATGGCTGGTCCCGTTTTTTGTTTTGTTTTGTTTTGTTTTGTTTTTACCAGTTTTGACTCCAGATGGCAACTTGTCTCCAAACATTCAAGTCATACTCAGAAGATAAAGAATTTCCATTCCTGAGGCTCTTCCAGAATAATAACTACTGTTTAGTGAACACTTCCTCCGTGCCAAGCTGAGAGTTTTCTGCGCACTATCTCATTAACTCCTTGCAATCATTTTGTGAAGCAGACACTGTTATTACCCGACTTGACAGCTCAGAACTGAGGTTTGCGAGGCTAGCTTACTCTGAGGGACCTTGTAAGCATCGGGTATTGCTTCAGGTTCTAAAGCCTGTGCTTCCCACTCAAAACGTGCTACAACTTTCATACAGAAGAAGTAATGACAGCAGGTATCATCGATGAGAACTGTCTGGAGAAATCTCTTTGGTCAAAGCTCTGAGCCTCTGAGAATGTCCACTTTCCTGAGGAAAACTCATGCCCTCTGTATTTTGCACAGAAGGCAGTCCCATTACTTAGACAATGGACACATCTCTGGTGATCTTGTTTTCAAAACAATTGTTTTGCATTGCCATTTCAATGTGAGATTTATGGTCATGCTGGGGATTCTCAGTTTTTCCTGTACCATCCCCAGCTAAAGAAAACAAGTGAGAACATTTTCCCTTTTAACATTTCCCTGAAAACAAGTACCTGGGCTAGTAAGATAGACAATGCTCTGCTTATCATTTCAGTGCTTAATCACTTTTTCCCTAAATTTACTTATTTTAGAAAGACTAAAAATTATGGAAACCTCTGACTCATGGATGCTCTCAAGTCCTTCAACCTTTCGGGTCATGCCTGTTTTTAATGTAAAATCAAAGGGCTTGAGGCCTCAAGCTTTGAAAATAGCAGAAACCTGCCAGTTGTCAGAAGTTTCCAGTAAAACAAAAAGCAGCTTGAGGAGGAATTTTGAAAGCCCTTATACATGTTAATTATGGACAGTAAGGATCAAAAACAGGGAACAAAGCCAGAATGAGAGGAATATTCTATATCAGTCAGAGTGATGCTAGCATATGCTACAGTAACACATTCCCAGAGCCCAGTGACTTTCACCTGAAAGTTAATTTTGCTGACAATAAAGTCCACTGCAAGAACAAGAGCTCTCCAGGAAACCCCCTTCAGATGATGATTCAGAGAGCCAATATAATTCTGTCTTTGATCCTTGTATCCCAAATACCTGGCTTCAGGGGTCATTGAGCTGGGGAAAGAGAGAACCAAGGAGTCAAGAAGATTTCACTACCTCATCCTGGAAAGGATCCCTGTGATTTGTAGTCCATTGGCCAGAAAAAGTCTTAGGGCTTTGCTTAACTTAGGAGGCAGCTCTAAGAGTGGAAGAGCTCATGCATATTAAGTAAGCAATCAGTGGTCTGCCTTAAGGACCGGGGACAGGTCAACTGATTTAGTTTATTTACTAAGCAATCTCCTAAAATGTATGAAACTTTCTCTATACTTCTGTGCTTTCTACTATGGAAACCAAAGGTAAAGAAGGAGAGAGAAAAGAAGTAGGAAAGGGAGAATATTGATTTATTGGGTGACAATTTTGAAATTTACATTTGCATCTGATTTTAGAGACCCTGCTACTTTGAAGAGTATCACAGAAGAGTCTGGCAACTAATATTCTAATCCCAGTCATTCCATGCACTAATCTGTGATCTTGCACCTGCAACTGTACCACTCAGATTCTTAGCACGTTCCCCAGAACACGGGGAGTGATGATGTATATCATCACTGAACTATTGTGAAATTCACATTGGATGTCTGAAATACTTAGCAAAGTGCTCGGCTCACAGTAGGTGCTAAAGAGTTTGCTGAATGACCGTCCGTGAGCAAATTAACTGCTGTCTATCTAGCTGCTGACTTCCCCATGATATGAGACTTACATGGTATAGGAGGCATAGTGATCATTGTAGTTGATCAGAATGTCATGGTTGGTAAATTCATTTCTGAGAGGAAATGTTTATTCTACTCTACTGAGCAATAGTGAAACTCAAATTAAGTACCTGTGAAAAGTCTGTGTAAATTATAAAGTACCATAAAAATGCAAAGTATTGGTATTAAAAATACTGTGACTGGGGTCGGCTTCACAGGTGTGTGACCTGCACAGTAGTCATAAGGGCCACACTTAGGACAGTCTCACATTTGATTTATCGATCTGTGGCTGCCATCCTGAAGTTCTTAATCATCTCTGAACAAGGGGGTTCCACATTCTCATTTTGCACCGGGCCCCACAAATTATGTAGCTAACTACATAATTTACATACATAGCTGGTCAGGACTCAAAATACTGCTACTTTTTGTCAAAGAAAGGGGAGTTTTAGATGTTCTTTCTGGTCCCTTGCAGCCCTAGCATTATATAATTCTAAAAGATAATCCAAATACTATACCCTTTTTATTTTTGTTTTTTTTTTTTAAACACTCCTGTCATTCTTTTGTTGCTAATCAAACATTTTTTAAAGTATCTGTTATTTCTCACAAGCTCTTAATCTTTCAGTTTCCACTCCTGTGAAGCTCTGGGAAAAGATTTTATTTTCCCCACAAGACACAGTCTACTTAGCTAAGGTCCTCAGAGACAATTCCAACTTTGTGTTTTTATGAGGCCTCTTTCAAAGCAGGCTGGGCTATACCCTCAATGGTCTGGACTCCAGGCTGAAGACTGGTGTTAGTATTGAGCAATGTGTTTTATGCTTTTGCAAAAGAACATATTTTTTAAACATCTACACTGGGAAGAGGGCTCAGGAGTTACAGTACTCTGCTTCTGAACCGGGGAAGCTGTTGTAAGGCAGAAAAATGTCGAAGATTTGGAATTACTAGGTTTGTGTTCAAGGTCTTGGTTCATCGTGGATTGGGTATGTGAGCCTAACTGACTTGCTTCAATTTCTGTGGATCTTAGTTTCCTCACCTGTAAAGTGCAGTGGTGGGGCGAGGGGCTGCTACTCTCTATTTCATAGGGTTCTGAGAAGACTACTTTTAAGGTGTGGTGTATCCATAGAAGGGATTATCATGCTATATTGTTGCTTTCATTCTAAATAATTTGGTCCCATTAATGAATTAATCAACTGTGATAACTAGAAAGCTAGTATGACCCCACGCTCCACTATTTTTCTTTAACATCATGGTGGTTAGCTCCACAAATTACACTGGATGAGGTAGAAAATAGATTATTTTGCTGGAGGATATTCACTTAACAAATCTTTTGAGCACCTGCTGTGAGTGGAGCACTTTGCTAAACACACACCAAGAACTGATATTAAATCACACTTAATATATCCTAAAAAATAAAACTGCATAGCATTATACATTCCCTCATAAATATTCCATTGGCAAGCATTTAGTGGGCACCCACTGTATGCCATAATATGAGGATGTTTAAAGGAGAGGTAAGAGGTGCTATGGGGATTATAATAGAATAACCAAGTCCCAAATCCTTTTTTTTTTTTTAATAATGTGACAAGGTGGAACAAGAAAGTTAATGTAAAAAGCTGGAAACAGAAGTCCTCAGGCAATTAGTAGCAAAATACCAACATGGGCCATTTCAGTTAAGAAGGGCAACCCTTAGACCATGGGTGGGATGAGCAGGACAGAGAAGCAGAAAAGCAAATATACAACTAAAGTAAGAATGTACTGGAAGAGCGTGAAGTAGCTAAAATAGAGAGGGCTTGGGGGAGATTAAAGGATGAGATGAGGTTGGGGAAAGAGAGAGGAGAACCAGGCAGAAGATGCTGAAGGACTGGGCCCTAGGAAGGAGCAGTGGCCAGGGAGAGGCTCCCAGTGGCCGGGGCACCTGCCACTACCAGCTGTGTCAACTGCGTATCACACAACTCCAGGGGGAGATCTCGACCTCTTGGTTCATGTATTTCTTACAACAGTTTCTCAGCAGATGGTAATAAAGTTCTCCAGGAAGATGAGCTTTCTTCCTAGTCACCCGAAGTCATCATTCAGATCAGCAGGACTCCATTGGCCAGGGGCATTTTGAAAATCGCTGTTCACTTTTTGCGTGGCTGAGAGAAATGGGACCCTTCCAGCTCCTGGCTCCTGGGCATCACCCTCAGATATTTACATGAATTGTCCTATGCAGGATCTCCTCCTATGGGTGGGATTCTTAAACATCTCAAGGGAAAGGCCCAGAAAGGAAGCTTTGAAGAGGAGAGCTGTGCAGGGAGGCTTTGGTAAAATATCAGGAACTCAGTAAAAGCCTGGGAGTCACCAGGAACATTGGAAGTACCTGAAGAATCCCTGTGGCCGTGAGGGGTGGGGAGAGGTACAGTGGGGTTTCCACTGTTTGTGAGACGGATATACAAGCAATTTTTATTTAAACATTATAGGACAGAGTAACTCCAGCAGGCTGGAGGATAAGGGTCTCTAAAAAGCCAGCATCTGTGTTAAGGGTGCTAACCGCGTGAGATGTGCCTTTCAACTGAAACCCCCTCCTGCCACACAGAAACCCAAGCTATTCTGTTAGTCCTTCAACCTCAAACACACACACCCACACAAATGGGACTACTGGCTTTTAAACTGTACCTGCTAGGTTTGTTCTGATGGGAGATCTTCAAACATTGCCAAAACACTCGGAGCCATCTCTCTCCTACCCACACTTGTTACGTGGCTTTAGGAAAGATCCCTTAACCTCCCTGAACCCCGGGTAAAGACACCTGTCCTGCCTCCCTCACCAGCTGTGATTAAAACAAAGCCAAGCAACATAACAAAATCATCCTTGGATGCAAACATCCTTGAAAAATGCAAAAAGAGCCATGGACACCGAGGAAGCTCTTCATGCAAAGGTCCATTTTCTTGTGCCTGTGTTCAGTGGGATCATGTTCAGAAGGGCCCCTGGGACAGGCCATTGTTTTCAGCAGAGGGAAGACACAGGCCAAAATAAGTGGTTCCAGCTGCTCCAAAGTGGGACTCGCTGGGGCCCAAGAGGTGTCCCAGCGTTCCACAGCAAAGATTCTCATTTTATTTGAAAGCACGGACTTCTCCGCCCCTCACCACCCCCTGAATTTGTAATCTAGATTTGAAACCACATGTAGTCACGCTGATCATTTCTTTCTGAGATTGTCAAACTTTTGCAGCTAATTACCAGTTGGAGTCAGCGTAACAAAACCTGCGTTTCTGTGCTGGGTTTTATTAAAATGCTCCTGATATGGGCGAGATCGGCGAGGGGCTGTGGTAGGGCAGTGGCTAGTGCAGGCAGAGGGCTTTTTCCTTTCCCTGTGAGGAAAGCCCCAGCAGGCTATATAAATCAGTCCTATTAACTGGAATGGCAGAGACTTACGGTAAGTAAGCGCCATCCCTTCCGCTTTTAAGAAACAATGAACTATTTCCTGGCTTCTCAAATAGGAAGGCTTTCTCAGGCTATGAAGGAAAAAAATGTAACATATAATAAATATACAGGAACAAGCTTGATTGATGGCAGTTCTGAAGGATCATCTGAGCTGATCAGAAATCTGCATTTACTGGCATCTGCTGTAAATCTACCTTCCACGTATGCTATAGTGAATACTCAGAATTCCAGAGAACACAAAACAACTCATTTCAAGCTCCATGGATTTGGCTCAAGACTTAAATCTTCCATGAATGGCTGAGTAGGCTGAAAGACATGAATGCTCCTCCTTGTCTTTTTATCATGTATATTGAAAACGGGGCTCTGAGGGTGTGGGGGCAGGCCTGCCAAGGGCTCCACTTCCTCCCACAGATGACCTTCTGGGGACAGGGGGTGGAGAGAGAGGGAAGGCAAACCATTTGTGTCCTAACATCTTCTTAGGACTCCTGTGCCTATCAACATAGAAAACTCTCAAAGAGGTCATCAGACCTGACCATGTCTCCAGACCACTCTCATCTGTACCCACCCCTGTGACCTTCCATCCCTGGCCACAGAGAACTAGATTTCCTTCCTGTCTGAAACTGAGCCTTCCTAGGATTTTCCAAAACAGGGCTTCACCATCTTACCGGCTGTATTGCATCTTAATCACTCCAGATCCTCATCTCTATGGACATACTCAAGTCTCCTTTATCCTAAGGAGGGAGGATTTCTTCTTTTTCCTTTTTGTCACAGCTGGATTTCAAAAATATGCTGGCTACACACTGTTTACCTGTCACCCACTGCAGTCAGGCTTCTGCCATTCTTCCCGGAACTGGTAAGAGTTACCAAGTACCATCTACCGGCCACATCCTAAAATCCTCTCTTCAGGAATTATGTAATTTACCTTTCTGCTGCCTGGGATTATTTTCATGCTGACATTTCTGACCTTTTTTCTTTCAAACAGTTGTATGATGAAGGCTTCTCCTTCTCCTTCTATTTTCAGTTACTCTAGTTCAGTTTTTACTCTCAGTTCTTCCTTAATGGCTCTTTACAGAATCCCATCATTTTTCTATAATATGAGTATCTGTAAAAAGAGGTTGGTGATGCTTGTGGGAATGTGAAATGGGACAGCCAATTTAGAAAACAGTCTGGCAGTTCCTAGAAAGGTAAAAAACAGAATTACCATTTGAATCAGCCTCTCTACTCCTATGTATGTCTCCATATACCCAAGAGAACTAAAAACACACATGTACATAAAAACTGAAATATTGTTGTTCACAGCAACATGATTCCTCATGGTGGACAGGTAGAAACAACACAAATGCTCATCAGCTAAAGAATGGATAAACAAAATGTAGTATATCCATACAATGGAGTATCATTCAGTCCTAAAGAGATATGAGGTACCCAGTATTTCTCCCAATTCTGCCTCAGGTTCTGCCTTGTAGTTCTGCCTCAGGTGGTCATGGCTAGGGTACTGAGAGGGCTGGAAGTTCTAAATGTCCTCACTCACATGGCTAGAAGTTGGTAGTGACCACTGGCTGGGTGCTCAGCTGGGACAGTATTTCAGGGGCTTCAGTTCTTATCCACCTGGGCCTTTCCACATGGCCTCTTGACTTTCCTCTTACTATGGTACCTGGATTCCAAGAAAGAGCATCTTAATTTGACAAACCCAATGTGCAAGCACTTCTCAAGCAACTACTGCTGCATAATGCTTGCCTATTTCTTAACAGCCAAAGCTATTCATATGGCAAAGCCCAGAGTCAATATTAGAAAGGCTGACTTGAATACTGGAGTCATGGTTTGTTGAGGACCACCAAAGTAGCATGCTTTATAATGAGAAAAAGGACGGGTATTGAGCAAGATTTTAGAGAACCGATGAGAATTTTTCTTCTTCTCTGACCAGCGAATTATTTTGGCATCTTCTCTGCAGAACACTTACAAGCTATAGAAGGTAAATGAATTTCTCAAATGTCAGAGTAAATATCTGGCCCTTTATTATGTGCTAGAAATACTTTACAGAGAGAAGACTAAACCTGGCTTTAAGAAGATAATGGTCATGTCAGGGAAATAGGTATGCAAATATGCAACTACAAAATGGTGTGCTGGTGTAATTAAAGTGTATATCTTCACAGCAAAATGGGAGCCCAGAGACAGGAGCTCCTCAGTATGCTTCAGGGAAAAGAGGAGCATTTTTTAGCCAAACATGGGTAGGGGAAGAACCATCTAGGCAAGGTGAAATAGCACATATCATCATTAGCAGTTTTGGCTAAAATTACAGTTCAGTGCTCAGGGCTGTAAACGGTGTGTGTGTGTGTGTGTGAGAGAGAGAGAGAGAGAGAGAGAGAGAGCGAGAGAGAGAGAATTGGTGCTTAGAAGATACAGTTGGCCAGGTATGTGGAGACCAGATCAGGAAAGATCATGTGTTCCAAGCTAAACTGTTCCAGGACCCCATGACCACCCCCTGGGGGAAGGAGATCCATAAAAGACTTCATCAGAGAGGCAGGGAGATGGGATTTGTGCGTTATGCAGATTGGCTAATTCTGCATCCTGCCGTGATTTTTGTTTTCTCCCTGCCATGCCTGTAACATGACTCAGTGCTTCCACACATTCCCCAACAGTCTCCTCCACAAAACATGAGTGAGAAATATAGATTTTTCTCTTCATATGTACAATGTGGAGATTTCTACATCTCCACAGAAACAGAAGTTTTCATGTGGAAAACTGTGGTGGGAGTCACATTTCAGGGTGGGCAAAATCTCCCTACCCCACATCCCTATCCTCCCCAGTCCCACCTTTGGCCACCAGCAGGGTTCCTATATCTCTCTGAACTGTTCCCCTGCAAAACCTTTCATTTTTGTGACCCTAGGTCTTTATTCAGGAATCACGCTCCCCTCCCCCTCTATCTCACCATCTCTTTCTATCCACGGAGCATGATTCCCCCTGTTTCCATTCCTATGACAGCAAACAAAGTATCAGTATCTTCAAACACTTTGAAAGTCATCAGGGAGTATTAATTACATAAGTAAAAAATCAGTGTGTATGATGTATCCTTAAAAGCTCACTTTGGAAGCAACATGAGAAATGGATTGGTTGCAGACAGGGTAAGACTAAACACAGAGAGATCAATAAGGGATTATATCTGCATAGGAGAAATATGCGAAGAGCCTGAGACAGGGGCTGTTGAAATGGAGGTAGAAGGGACAGACATGATAGCAATTAGGAGCTTCAATCAAGTAAGCTTTGCCATTAATTCAGCCCATAACATTCACTAAAAATAGCAGTGTTACTCCCTCCAGTGGAATAGGATTTGTTAGGATTTGTGACTGTTTGCTGAGCCAGACGTAGGGAGAGAAGTAATGGCGTGATAGTAAATTAACTGAGATATTATGGCAGTCCTCTCAACTTCCTGCATCAGCCATATTGGAAGTATCAAGTATGACAATACATTATGAGACTGATTTTTGAAAATACCAGATCTCACACATCCAAAGAGGTGCTGGCCTCTAAGTCACCACGGGCAAGCGTCACTTGTTCCAACAATGCTGCCATTGTTGAAATTCATTCTGAACTCTTTTTTGGCATCTGCATTTGGAGCCAGGATATGAGACACCCAATAGTCTGGCCTCACTACTTGATGGTGACGTTTTATTTTTCCTCTGGAGAGCTTTAGCCACCTTGAACATCCAAGTTGCTTTCCAGATACTAAGCTGAAGGCTTGAATATAGGAAAATAAATTGGGACATGAGGATGGAAGCTTCAGCTAAGGCTCATAGTTGGGAAAACAACCACAGCCAACAGACTCATCAGGAAGAGATGCAGAGCCAGTCCTGCCTGCCTCTTCACTTCCAACTTCCTGAGCCCCACACATCATCAGAATGTACTCCAGCAACTTCCCCAGGTGTGACACTTCATTCCTGGGATGCGACAAGCAAAGGAGACCCAAAGAAAATGGAGACAGACATAGGAGCCTGGAAATGAGATTTCCTCAAAAGGTGTCTCTCCTTTGTTGTTAACAGAATGAGCCTGAAAACACATTTTCCTTTAGTAAACTCATTGCTCATCTCCAAAATCAGTGCACCAGGGAAAGACGGGCATTGTAGAGCAGGGCAGGTTCAGAATGAGCCTGAAAACATGTTTTCCTTTAGTAAACTCATTGCTCATCTCCACAATCAGTGCACCAGGGAAAGATGGGCATTGAAGAGCAAGGCAGGTTCAGGGGGAAGCCCAGCGATGTTCGTTATGAGCTGAACAGATATTTCTGATTGTTAAAAAAAAAAGACAAGAATGTATTAGAAACTATTAACTATTAATGAGGAAATGAAATTAATGCATGTGAAGTGACTAGCACTGTGCCAAACAATAACATTTCCTCCATTAGGATTAAATAAATGGTCAGATAAATCATGGCTATTTGTTGTTGTTTTCTTTGTTTATTTGTTGGTAGAAAAACCATACATAGTCCTCTGCTTCCACATAATCTTACTGCTTCCACATAGTTGCTAATATCAGATGATCATTTGTATTTATTTAATACACATGTAGAGAGGACACAGATGTAGATAGTACATAGAGGTAGATAGTTCCATAGATGTAGATGGTCCCAGATGCTATTGTACACAAGGTACAAATACTAATTCATTTAATCCTGATACAAATCTTAAGAGCTAGGTATTCTTTTTTTTTTTAATTCTTTTTTATTCTTTTTTTTCTTTATTTCTTTCCAACGTAACAGAATTCATAGTTTTACACCACACCCAGTGCTCCATGCAATGCGTGCCCTCCATAATACCCACCACCTGGATCCCCCAACCTCCCACCCCCTGCCCCTTCAAAACCCTCAGGTTGTTTTTCAGAGTCCATAGTCTCTCATGGTTCATCTCCCCCTCCAATTTCCCTCAACTCCCTTCTCCTCTCCATCTCCCCATGTCCTCCGTGTTATTTGTTATTCTCTGCAAATAAGAGCTAGGTATTCTTATTTTTAATCTCTGCTTAACAGATGAGAAAACTGGGGACCTAGAGAGATTAAATAGCTTTTCTAAGGTCACTCAGATAATAAATAGTAAGAGTTGTGCTCTTAACCACCACAATTTTCTGCCTTTTGAAATTCGGTTTTGGCAGACTTGATCTCAGCTACCACTGCCCACCCTCTGCAATCCCTTTACACCCAGGGGTTTCTGTGGTGGACCATGATGAGTTGGGCCTCTGAGCTCCCTAGATAGGACAGGCAGAACAAAACAAAACAACAAAAACATAGATTAGAGCTCAAGGTACCTCAGTGATCATTAGCCCAGGCATTGCCATACATTTTTTCTTTTAATAATCCATACTTTTAGAACAATTTTAAGTTTCCAGAAAAATTGTAAAGCTAGTACAGAGTTCCCATATACCCTATACCCAGTTCCCCCCCATTTTTAATATCTCATGTCACTATGGTACATATGATACAATGAATGAACCCATATTCATAAGTTAGTATTAACTTTGGTTAATACTAAAGTTCATCCTACGTTCAGATTTCCTTACTTTGAACCTAATGTCATTTTTCTGTTCCAAGACCCCATCCAGGACAGCACACCATGTCTAATAGTCAAATCTCTTTAGGATCCTCTTGATTGTGAGAGATTCCATGCTTCTTTTGTTTTTGATGACCAGGCCAGTTTAGAAGAGCACTGGTCAGACATTTTGTAGAATGGCTCTCAGTATGGTGGGATACGATATTTTCCTCATATTAGACTGGTTCTACGTGCTTCAGGGAGGAATACAGAAGTGCAGTGCCATTCCCATCACATCATGTCAAGAGTACATACTCTCAATATAACCCACCACTGATAATGTTGGCCTTGATCCCCTGGCTGATAATTCCAAAACATGTATTATATCTGAGTTTGATTCTGATGTTTACTTTGAATCTTCAGACTATAATTTGCCTTGCCTTTTCACATGACTTCTAATTTTTTGTAGGAGCTGGATATGTTGTATCAGGTAATGGGAACTGAGGTAAACAGGGCTTTAGTGAGAGAGGATTCTTGTAGCTCTGGCAGCAAGTTGGGCTGTATTTCATGTTTGTGGCAGCTGTAGGGGCTTCAGGTTTCCCTGTTGTCTTGTTTTGTGTCCCCTTTTGAAGCCCTGTTTGAGTTTCTCTCGAAACTCTCCAGATTTCAAGGTGTTGGCTACCCTGGCAACCTCAGCTTTCTGATGAGTCCCAGAAAAGTTATTGATTTTCAGTTTATTCAGCTTGTTCAACTTTTTTTTTTGTTGTAAGTTTGGAAGCGATGACTTCTGGCCCTTGACATGTGGGAGCTGAAACATTTTTAAAAGGAAGAAGCTCTTTCCAATGAAATCTTATGTAACTGCATGAGTCTCATCACTTTCTAGCCTAATCCAAGTCCTAGTGCTGGAATATTTCCCACCTACATTTCAACAGTTCTGTTGGGTATCTAGGGCACTTCCTTTTGACTCATGCTGTGTTTCAGGAGATTTACGAACGTCATAGGCCATTTAAAAGTAGAGTGTCCATATGGAGACGTAAAAATGGGACTCGGTAAAATCTTTGGGCATGGGCAAGAATCTTTTTAGCTAGACCAGCAGAAATGGTCAGAATTGGTAGAAAAATCCCACCAGACAATAATGGGAAGATGGGCTCATGTGGTTTCTTCCCTGTGATGGTGGTTCACATTGCCCATGAAAGGGAGGCAGATATTCTCAGGCTATAGCTTGGCCCCCATGAAGCTCCTTGATGCTGGCCATTCTCTCAATATTGATTTCCAGTCCTCTCTATGTGCCTTTCACCCTAGCAGTCAAGGTTTTGTCCTCTTGTCCAAACTTTAAAAAGTTCCTTCAAGGTCATGCCCCATTTTCTTCCATCAGCCCCACTCTAGCCCAATTGACCCTCAGGTAGTCCCTGAAAATGGTGGAATGAGTACTTTAGGACTTCTTTCTTCCTCTACAATGTACATTCTCATACAAAGTCTCCATTCTGCTCCCAATGTTCTGATTATCAAGAATCTTTTTTTTTTCTTTTGATAAAACTTGGTTTCACAAAGCAAAGCTTTGGCTTTCTAAACTAATATTTCTAGTGTGGGATTTGACATCCTAAAATTAAACTGAACATTGACGTTTCTTTTACTTATAATTTCTGCTACATTGTCAATACTCCAGGAGTCAATTTAGGTGTTTTTGACCAGTTAGAAAAAATGTCATGGATTCATACAAAGAAGTGTTGAAACAAAAAACAAAGATAACTAATTTAAGATATTTTTTCAGTATATTGCCATGGATGGGGTGTGTGTGTGTGCACATGTGTGTATAAGCTCCAGCTGGAGGGGACCAAGGGGTCCAGAGCCCTGCATACCACCCAGTGTACTGAAACCACTCCCATAAATGTCACTCTCATGTAGCCAAAACCAGGGGCCAGTTCTCAGTTTGGTGGTCATTCAGTAGTCAGTCCTCCTCTCTCCTGCCCTGCCAGCAGCACTGGCCAAAATTAATCACTTCCTCCTCCTTTGGGAAAAAAAAAATCTCTCCTTAGTTTTCAGCATGCCACTTTCTGGTCATTCTATCTTGCTGCTTGCTCCTATAAGCATCCTTTACAAGGTTTCCCTCTTCTCTTCTCTTATTAAAGGCTGACATGCCCAGGGTTCTGTCCTTGTCCTCTGTGTTTACTTGTGCTCTGCTAGAGCCCATTCAGTATCACAACTTTAAACACCATCTCCATGCTGATATCTCACTGATTTATATTTCCAGCCCAGATTTCTCTCTTGACCCTAGGCCCATAAATAAAATGCCTTATACCACATCTCCACCAGATATTGAACTTCATATGTTCAGAACCAAACTCCTTACCTCCCCATCCAAACCTGTTCCTCTCCTTGGGATTTCACAACTCCATAAATGGCTATGAATTTTTCCAGGTTCTCAGGCCACAATCCTGGCCTCCTTTTCTCTCACCCCCTCATCGAATCTGTCAGCAAACTCTGTCAGTGTTACTCCACATCTGGTCACGTCTTTATTGTTATTCCCATGCTGTTCAAGATCACCACCATCTCACACCTGGATTTTGCAGGAGTTTCCTCACTGGACTCTCTACTTCCCCCTTGATGTCCTTTCATCTGTTCACCATACTTACAAACATAAGTCAGATCCGATAGACCCACCTAGGTTTGCAAATCATCCATAATTGTGTGTCCAGCCAACTCTTTCTTTTCCCACCACTTCTACAACTGAGCCTCCATCCCAGGCTCCTGCATTATTATTTTATATGTCAAGCTTACTCCTACATGAGGCTATTTGGCTCTGGCTTCTGCCTAGAGAACCCTAACCCAAATATCCATAGGGCTCTGTCCCCCACTCCCTTCAGACCCCTTTTTATTATCACCCCATTTTGAGTCCTTCCTTGGCCACTATATTTAGCATGGGGCCACTGTCTCCTTGTGTCCTTACCCTGTTTATTATTATTTTTTTTAGCATTTATCATTATCTGACATATGGTACTTATTTACCATCCTTCTCTCTTATTAGAATGTCAGCTCAGCCAGAGCAGAAACTTTGTCTCCTTTTGTTTGCCACTCTATCCCCAGTGCTTAGAACAATGTTGGGCATACAACAGAAGCTTAATAAAGGATGAATGAATGAATATAAGAAACAGCACAGAAGATCACAGGGGAAGGGAAAGAAAAACAGAATGGGAAGAAATCAGAGAGGGAGATGAACCATGAGAGACCCTTACCTATGGAAAAAAAAACAGGGTTACTGGAGGGGAGACGGATAAAGGAATGATGTAATTGGGTGACAGGCATTAAGGAGGACACATGATGTGATGAGCACTGGACGTTATATGCAACTGATGGATTGCTGAACTCCACCTCTGAAACTATTGATGTACTATATGTTGGTTAGTTGAATTTAAATTAAAAAAAAAAAAGAAAGAATGAATGAATGAATCCTATGAAGAGGCCCATGAGGCATGTCCCAAAACCCCTAAGCCCCGGTTCTTCCATTTTACAGGTCAGGACCTGAGGCCCAAAATAAGAGAGGAGTAACTTTCCCAAGATCAGCCAGCAGTCAGTAGCAGGCATGGTCTAGATTCAGGGACTTTCATTTCCGTGGCCTAGCCTCTCTCCATATATGCCTCATCAACAGTGGAAGGACTGGATGCCAGCTTCTGGCTGTGTGACATTATGAAGGTCATGCTTCAAAAGGTTAACCCCAAGAAAACTGAAGGCAAAGAGTGGTCCACCAAGAGGCTGAGGCTGTCATTCCACCAGGAGGGAAGTGATGAAGACCTGTCTCCCTAGCGACTGAAGAAGTCAAGAGGAAGGGCAAAGTCTGGGATACTTTATGAAAGAAGCTTGTTGAATAATTAAATGTGGTATTTAAAGGGTCAAAAGGAAAAATTCAAAGTGATTTCAGGGAGGGTGGGCCCATGTTTTATTTGTCTTTACAGCTTCCATAACTGTACTTAGCATATAGTGGGTATGCCACAAATATTTATCACCAGTCACATTCATGAGGAAGACTGGAAAAATCACAATCCATGGCTATTCTGAGTCAAACTCTCTGAATATACTGGACAATAACACAAATTTGGGGTCAGTTAAACCTAGGTCAAGTCTCATCTTCCTTACTTAGTAGGGAGGTGGTCTTGGTCTCTCATCTTCTCCATCACTAAAGGAGGGATAATAAAAGAAGGAGAGAGACAGAGATACAGACAGAGAGATGAGACAAAGAGACAGAGACTAAATACAATTATGTGTATAATGTGCTTACTTAGCTCAATTGCTTGGCCCACGTGAAGTCCTCAAAAAAATGTTCACCTTTATTTACTGTCTCATTGGCCTCTGTCCCTTTTTAAAATCCCTGCCTTCCCATTTCCTGATCTGCAATGCTGAGGTCTCAGCTCCTCTCCCTTCTTCTTCAAGGAGTTTACGGGGAGAGAAAGATTTCCTGGTATTGAACTCCCTATTGGTGTTCCATCTCTGAACTTGAGATTGATTTGGTGTTCCCCATCTGCTTAGCAGGAAGCTTTCTCATGAGAGCCTCAGCACCCTTATAAATGCATGAATCACATCAGCTTTGCTGAACAGAGCTGTAAGTGTAACTTAGGAATCCAGACATGAATTACAGATCAATGGTGGGCTTGCTGTGAGTACTTCCAAAGGTGACAACTCACCCCCATTTCCATGCATACTTCCCATCTTCCCATGCTTTGTTATCATCTCATTTTTGATAATAATACTGATTCCAGAGGAATAACGGTTTCGGTCTCATATCTGGGATCAGAAGAGGTGGGAGGGCCTTGGTGTTCCAGCTGAAGTACAAGAGAAAAGTTGTGTTTCTCTCCTGTGCTTGTTCAGAAGAGCAACCCACATTTGCCCTTCACAGAATTGTATGCAGTTCTCATCTGAGGCCTGCCAGCTTTGGAGGTTAAGTCTCTAAAACTAAAGGGAAGCGGGGGCTGAAAGATTTTTGGAGGCAGTCCAGGGCTGCCTGGGCGAGCCAACCCAAATAATTCAGGCAAGCAAAAATTTGCTTGGACCTGAGCTGGCTGTCTAGACAGTCACGATTGCACATAGGTATGACCTTGCACTTCATTTGGCCTGTGCTGAACTGTTTAATGGTACCTATCAATGGGTGTCTCAGTTTAGGCTCCCCCCAAAACAGATTCAGAATGAAGGCTTTTAATGTAGTGAATTTCCTAAGGAAGTGATCCTCAAGTATGCTGATAGGGAAGTAAAGGAGTGAGAAGAAGGGAAAGAAGCTGATAAAGGGGTGTGTTGTTCAGTTAGTTGCCACTAAGTGAGCAAGTGGAATTCAACCCTTCTGGGTGACCATGGAGTTCATTGTGGAAATGTCCCGGGATCCCACCCCACAGAAGGGCAAGGAAGCTGGTGTGTTTATCCACCATCAGCTCTCCTTTGTCGTGCATTGAGGGCACATCTCCCAGCACGTCTGCTGGGAATGTAGAACAAGCTCCATCCTCTTGGGCTGAGAATTGCAGGTGTGGTCGGTAAATAGCCCGCAGAGTGTGGAGAATGTCTAGGGCATGTGGGCGGGACATTGCCAATGTCTGCAGCCGGCGACACAACACACAACAGCTCCCTAAAACAAAAGCATTGACCAGTCAGACCCTATCCCATTCCTTCTAGAGATTGCGCAATCATGGCCCTCGAGATATAGAAATTAGAACCCTGGCAGATGATTTCTCCTCTGCCAGGAATCCCTTCTAAATTAGAACTACATCTATTGAGTGCTTACGACATGCTAGGCATTTAATCATCTCATTTCATTTTTATAACAACACAGGGAGGTGAGAACTATTAATACTAGTGTTGCATAGATGAAGTAACTAAAACTCACAGAGTACAGGGATGTGCCCAAGATCGCATACTCAGTACGGAATGAGGCCAAGATTTGGACCCAGGCTGCCTCAAGACCTCACTCCTCACTCTCAGTGATCTCCTGCTGATGTCCCCACATAGCTGTGTCAGGGCTCCCTCAGGCCCAGAGCAGCCTGTTCTACTCTCAGAACTGTCCATCTTTATGGTCTTTATGTTGCTGGGTGGTTTGCCTATTTGCATCTTGCGCTTTTCAGGTTGGAGGAGGGGTGGAAGGAAACTGGCATCTATAGATCGGTTGCTGAGCTGCTCCCCATACCAACAATTCTGCAAGGCTCAGAGTCGCCCTGTGAGCTCGGGGTCAGGCTCCTCCCCACAGCACAGCTGAAGAACCCAAGTGAAGTACAGAGAAATGAAGTGACTTGTCCACACCCCAGCACCTGGGAGGCAAAGGAGTGAGGTGGAGGTAATGTGACCTAAGGGTCAGCTGCCTGTCACCACCAAGTTAGACCTTCTCTTCCCAGCTGGGTGGAAGGCACCGTTCCCTCATTTCTGATCCATACACACGTTCTATCAAAGCACTTAAGATATTTTATTCATACACCATTGGTCCACAAATATGTGTCCTCCCACTAGGAGTCCTCTGACAGTCTCTGAGTTATTGATGTAAATGATAATTTGTTGAACAAATGTGTCAAAATGATAAATGAAAAAGTGAGTGACCTGGGTTCAAATCCTGACACTGCCATTTTTCTGCTGAGGGCTTTGGAATCAGAGAAGCTGGGATTCACCTGCCCTGGAACGTGCTTCACCACCCAGGCCATCCAGAGAGAGTACCAGGCCGGTGCTTGCCAGTCAGGAGTCCCCCCTGGACTGTCCCATGCCTTCCCCATCCGGTTGTCCTATCACAAGCTCATCCTTTTCTCACTGCTACCTTTCAAGTTTCCTTGGCCTTTTGTGGAGAAGTGACTGAAGCTTCTCTGAAAGATCTATTATTTCTAAAATGTTGATGGCAGCCAAGAACCAATGTACCACATGTGCATGGGAATTTATTTATCTTTATTCCTCACTTATTTTTTTAATTTAAGTTCTTATTTTAATTCCAGTTGGTTAATATATAGTGCTATACTAGTTTCAGGAGTACAATATAGTAATTCAATAGTTCCGTGTATCGCCCTGTGCCCATCATGACAGGTACACTCTGAATCCCCAGTGGGAATTTATATTTTAACAAGGCACTGATAAACACCCAATGCCTTAAGTCAGCAGAATGGTAAATATAACAACTGATAATTACTTCATTCCTACTATATGCCATGCCGTATTTTGAGGGCTTTGTGAGATTAAACACCATACAAACTAAACTAGCATTCACTTTTAGGATATGCTCTCAAACTTCCATCAAATGTCTTTTTACCAACTTGTCACTGGTTGTCTGAAATCTTATAATCTGGTGGTTCTCCAATCAATAAATCCCTGTGCCATGGCTGGTACACAGCAGGTGTGTGGGTTTTCCCAGAAGCAGACCCTAGACAAGGATTTGGGTAGAAGTGGTTCATTTGGGAGGGCAGTACAGGAACCCCTGGTGGTGGGCTGGGTAGGTGTATAGGGAAGGGAAGGGAAGGGAGCCTATAAAAGGGTGTCTTTTCAGATTAGCTAAAATCGTGGGCCCCTGGAGCCCACTGCCTTGGGGGAACACTGCAGAATGGTATAGAAAATGAGCCAGGTGGTGGATATTAGGGAGGGCACGCATTGCATGGAGCACTGGGTGTGTTGTAAAACTATGGATTCTGTTACACTGAAAAGAAATGAAATTTTAAAAAAAAAGAAAGAGTCACTTATGGTTTGTCTCCCTCCCAATCCCATCTTGTTTCTTTTCTTCTTTTTCTGCCTCCCTAGTCCCTCATGTTGCATCTCCACTTCCACAAACTGAGGGTTGCTGGGGGGAGGGGGTCGGGAAAGGTGGGTGGGGTAATGGACATTGGGGAGGGTATGTGCTATGGTTAGTGCTGTGAAGTGTGTAAACCTGGCGATTCACAGACATGTACCCCTGGGGATAAAAATTTGTTTATAAAAAAATAAAAATTAAAAAAAAAAAAAGAAAGAAAATGTGTTTTAGTGTTATCCCACCTCAAGAGTGAGGATGCTGGGACATTTATAAGTAAACTCTCATCAGTCATTGGTGGAGGAATTCTCCCAGGGGACATGAACTCTTTATCACTTCCTCTGACAGTGAGTGCACAGTGGCTTTGGAGAAATTCCTCAGGTAAAGAGATACAGGCACTGGCAGAGTAAGTTGGCCGCAATGCACCAAAGTGATAAGGTCCAAAGGATGTGGTCAGGCACCACCAGCATCTGCTAGTGTTTAATAAGCACTTGTTGAGTAAATGAATGAATGAATGAATGAATGAATGAAAGAGATGATGGTGGTAATGGGAGGCAAAGATGCCTTAACTTTCCTTGCTTCGTTATGACTCTTAAGACTTCCTCCCATCTTAGTGATTTTCCATCACTCAGGACACTCTCCTATGGGATATCCAGGTATCTGATCTTGTTAGTAACAAGAGGGAGATGCTTTACATGAGTCCTAGGAGCATGGATAGGGTTCTGGTTTCACATTGTTCAATCCCCACACGACAGTTTCCATCATACATCTGAATTCTACATCACAGAATGCCAAGGCTTCTGTAGTAGCTATCAGGAAAGCAAAAAGACCTCAGAGGGCAGATGTCATCAATTTTTCACTTTCTTACTAGTGAACCCAACCATAATTCTAACCTTGGTAACACAAGGCCAGTGGAAACTATTTGCAGCACATGCTTGGATTAAATTCTCTGTTGATTTCTCTTGATTTATAAGTTAAAACCCAGCCAATGCAAGTCTTTCCCCTGCCCTACCAATTTCTGTCTTGAACTAAGTGTTAAATATTTTGTCAAACTATAATTTTTGTTATTTTTAGCCTCATAAAAATAATTAAAATTTAAAAATCCCTGCCCAAGATTAGAAAGTAGTTTTTCTGTTTTTGTTTCCAGAATTATTTCACATTTCTGAATTTACACAGCTCTAGCTCTCAAGAATCACATGATCTCACTGCTCTCAAGCATGGATTTCTCATATTAACGTTTTTCATGATATATCAAACCAGAAAATAGAGGTACAGATTCATAAGCAACAGATATGGTGGTGGCTTTAGGGTCAATGACATGAAACAACTGTGACATAATTCTATCTGGAAAAGCCTACCTTCCCTGCGGAAGACAACATCTTCCTTCCCTCCTCTTCCTCCCTCTTTTATTTCTTTTTCTTTCTTTAGTTTCCCAGTGGAACTTTTTTTTTTAAGATTTTATTTACTTATTTGACAGACAGAAATCACAAGTAGGCAGAGAGGCAGGCAGAGAGAGAGGGGGAAGCAGGCTCCCTGCTGAGCAGAGAGCCCGATGCGGGGCTCGATCCCAGGACCCTGAGATCACGACCTGAGCCGAAGGCAGAGGCTTTAACCTACCGAGCCACCCAGGCGCCCCCCAAGTGGAACTTTTTTTGTGAAAGAACTAAGACACCTTAAATTCCAAATTCACATCTGAAAGAGAATTTAGAAGTTGCTCCAAAGGAGAATCCAAGAAAATATCTGTAGCTTTGCTAAAACACGAGCAGGTTTGGGGTGCTTCTGACAGGGAGTGTCCACCAGACACTCAGAATAGTTCTATTAACTATTCTATTATAGATGTAATTTATAGATATTAACTGTATCTATTAAATATTCTATTAACTAACTATGGACTGAGCCTGTTACCTGGCCACTCCAAGGTCCTCAGCTAGGAAGCCAACATGCAGCTAAGGGGGTTACTGTAATGGTCAAGGTGTTTGACCCTATCAAGGGGAAATTGAGTCACTACTAAACACTGAGGGCAGGGAAGAGTATGTCTGGAATGCAGGCAATCTTTGGGATCTTAGTAAAACCACTTCTGGTGATAAAAATTAATGGGAAGCTACAACCCAATTAGGACAAGACCCAGTTAGGACAAGTAGAATCAAAACTTGGACCATTCCTTTAGACTAGGATCTAGGGCCAGCTGTGTTGCTTCCTGAGGGCAAAGCAAATACAGAAATGATTGTGGAAGGAAGAAATTATAAATACCAACTATAATAATATAACCAGTTGCAGAAACAGTGACTCTAATAGCTATAAGAATTTCTTCTTTTCTTTAATATATTTGTGTGTATCTATATGGATGTGTGTGAGTGTATATATATACTTCTACATATTTTTTATTTCTTTTCCCATTTAATCCTATTCATTTACTATGTGACATAAAATGTGATAAAAGTCATATGCCTTCTATCCTGATATTTAAATTATAAGATTTTAAGGGAGGAGTATCATTCAGCTAACGATGGAAATGAATGCAAGCCAAAGATGCATCCAGCTATACTACCCTGGAGACAGTTAGCCTGTATTAATTTTTACAAAGAATAGTTGCATCATGTTAAGAGAAGCCATGATTTTCACAATGTCTTTATCTGGAAGTTAAATACAGAAAAAAGAGAGGTACTAAGTTGATAAGAGTTGCACTATTCTGAAGTGCTACCTTGTCAACTTGGTTAAGCTAGAAACCTCAAAATTCCATTTTCAGCTTCTCCCTCATCCGCATTGTTCCAGGTTAGAGTTGGCCAAAAGAGGAATTCCTTCAATATTTTGAAGGTCGAAGCAAATCATTGGCCACTCCCAGCAGACATACAATATGCATTCAGAGATGGTGCTGGAGAGATAGAGATCCTCAGTGATTCTGCCCTACTCTTGCTCTTCCTTGCTCCCCATCTAACTCACATTCTTGACTGCTGAAATGCTATTCTCAGCTATGGGCTCAGGGATCCAGTAGCACACAGACATCAACTTCCCATAGCTTCCTAGAGAACTCTCCCTTTGCTGTCCACCACAAGGGCTGGATGGACTTGGCATCTCGTAGCTCCCTGCAAATGCTGCTTGTCCTCATGCACCTGTGCTTCTGGAGGTCTGGTCAGTGTCTCTTTCTCTGATGCTTCTATTCTCTTTTACCTTCAGTCTTCCAGCTTTTCTCATACTTGTGATGGTCTAAGTCACATAATAAACCCCTTCCTCCCATCATATTAATTGTTACTATGCATCCCTGTTTGAACCCTGACTGATACAACCTACCGTCTAGATGGAATGATAAAAGTTATCTCCATGCAAACAGCTATCTCATGCTACAGGAGAATAGTGAGGTTTCCAGGTGAGCAGTACAGGATGCTAGAGTCAGCTATGGAAGTACAAGAAAAAGCGGCATTCAAGTGGGGCAGATAAAGGCAGATAAAGGTAACAATAAGTGAATTGTTATTTTCACTAAAGTTTTCCATTACTGTTTATTTCTCACACTTCCACTGGCATAATGTGATATATTAAGTCACGCCAATCATGCCCAGCCTATGTCAGACAGAGACATGATTTGGTGGGTTATGCTGTGGACTTCGAATCGGAATTGGACCCAAAGGATTTGGAATTGGACCCAAAGGAAACACATAAGTGGAAAGTGAACTCAGGGCCACCTGAACTGAAGCCTTTCTCTGTCCACCCCCATTGCAGCCATTCCAGTACTCGAAGATGCCACTCAGATCCCACCTTGTCTTGTCTGCGGTAGATTTCCATGTAATTCCAGAGCTGTGAAATTCTCCTTCCTTCCTGGCCACCTTTTAACTCTGTAGTAAACTGTTATCAACTTTCTGTGCTCTACCAATTGTCACCAAAGAATTTGGGCTCCACGTGATAGAAATAAAAAGCCAACTCTCTTAGCAAAAGACTTCAGCAGTTTCCTGGCATTCCATCTCTGTATTGATTGTTTAAGTTTCCAGGATATAAATGTTATAATGGTGACATCCAGACTATCTTTTACTGCTCTGGCTTTTAACATAAGGAAATAGAAATAGGAGTTCTATGGATGACTGGAAATAGTTTTGAGCACATGGCCTATAAATTAACTGCTGAGACTTAAACCAGCCCTGTGACTAGTGTTATACTTGTCGGAAGACACGGAGGTCAAGGGGCAGTTATTAATTGATGATTTTTCTGAAATAGAAGCCTGCCTCATACACTATTTCCCTGATTGTTTCAACTGTTTGGTGTTACACATTCCATTTCTGGCACCCTTGGCTCATGGGATGGGCTCTAAACCCCTAAGGGGGTTCTGAGGCAGGTGCTTTGGAGGATGGGCAAAGGGAGATGCATCCTTAGCATCTGAAAATATATTTATGATTTTACTTGTTTATCCTTTGAAGTTATTTGATTGCAGGCAACAGAAACAGATTTTGCCCAAAGCAAAAAAGGAACGTGAGGAAGAACAGGAAGCAGATCAGAGAACAGAAGGTAAAGCTGGATTTGTAGGACTTGGGAGGTTTCAGGAATAGCATAGATATGCAGTATCTTCAGAAAACCACCTTCTACCTGATTGAACTCCAGTCTGGTTGTCACTCTGCTCAAGACTCAGATCCAGGGAGAAGGGATTGGCCCTGCTTCAGTTTCAGGCTCCCTGGGTCAGATGCAAGTGGGAATCTTGCCCCTTGAAACAGTCCATCTTGGACAGAGATAGTTTTCCAAGGAGAAATCAGGATGTTTACACCAGATAATGAAGTCACTCTGTCCTGAAAGATGGGGCTGTGGTGTTTGCCCAGGGATACCTTCTGTGCAGGTAATCTGAGCATGTCCAGCCAAAGTTTAGTGTGGTCCAAGGACAAATCCTCAACTGAGTCTTAGGTTTTCCTCTAGTCTTTCCCCATGCGGCATCCCTGGGTTTGGGGATTATCCAGACCCAGATGGTATTTGTATTTCTAAGAGCACCAGCCATTCAAAGTCTGACATATGCCACACTAGAAAGTCATGAAAAGGAAGCAGATGACAAATTGGGACCAACTATTCCCAGACATCTGTCTACATCTAGATCCCACTTACAAGGAGTCTGAAACATCCCATTATCTCAAGCACAGAAATCACCCCTGGAGAAGTTAGACTGTTTAATTTCTTTGCTGCTCAACAACTGTTCAACTCTCGATCCCAGATCCCTTCCCTCCAGTCAAATGCACCCTTTGGCCCCATCTGGGCCCCCACTTTCATAGCTCTCCAATATCTGGAATAGCCTCAGAGCCAAGCCAATGGGTCAGTTTTCCAAGTCTCTTCAGATTCCCAGAGATTGACTTCCAGAGCTTCCAACAACTCTGGGAGGTATGAATATGTCTGAACATCTTTAGTGTACGCTTGTGGGAGCATCTGTTCATGGATTCATTGATCTGCCTTTATCCTGTCTCCATTTTAGAGCAGAAGCCTCCCTGGGAGAAGGGTCACCTCTGGGTTGCTCTCCTGGCTCTCCCAGAAGAATCTAGCAAAGTGCACATACAACCAGCACAGCTAACTAACTCACATAAATAAGATGGTGGAGAGACAGCATGGTAGGAGATGGAGCATCGTGTTCTAGTCCGAGTGTTACAATCCTCTAGCTAAGAGACCATGAACAAGCCATTCCACTACTCCAAGTTTCATCCCTCTCCCGCCCCCAGAGGTGGCCATGATTCATCCCATGTTTATGCCATATGCTTGTTGTGCTCAAATCGGAGTGCGGATGGGCAAGTGGCTTACGTCGCAGCTAGAGACATGGCATGTGGTCATGAGGTCACCCTGGCTGCCAGAGACAATCCAGGAAAACCAGAGACTTTCAGCCAGCCCAGTTCCCTCAAGTCAGCATCTAGTGTTTCTGCCTTTCACGTTTAAGCTCTGAGACCACGGAGAGAGGCCCTGCCCTTCTATTTCTAGCACAGCAATAATCACAATAAAAAACAAGGCCTGATGAACGCCAGAGGCAATGAAAAATGTTATCAGAGAACGCGAAGGAGTCAGACTTTGTCAGCAGTATGTCCCTAACATCTCTTGTTCCATCTGTCTCTACTACAAAGATACTCGTTCACACTCGGCCTGTTTCCTGCCTGGATCTCTGCCACCTTCTACTGCCTGACTTTCTATCTCTTGTCTTCTGACCCCATTTCAGTGCCAGACGGTTCAGACTGCCACTTCTTGGTTCAATTTGGAGTGGCCTCCGGCTTTCTGCACCACCTGCCTTTTTCTGTTTAGGGCAAGAGATCCTCCTAAAAATGGCCTTTCCCATTGCTCCACTGTTTCCCATCAAACCTTTCTGCCCCAATTTTGGAATTTTGGTTGACTTTCCTTCCTAAAATTGCCCCCTACAAAACCTTGAAGTGACTTAATTACCTCCTGTTTTTCTTTTTTCCTTTTCATTGTGTTTAACATAAATCAATTTCTCTGTCTTTAGAAATGAAAAGCAACATATAACCCAAACCCAAGCACTGGGGGATGATTTTTGAAGTTTTGGCAGAAAGTCACAGGAGATTAACATGAAAAGGAACTCCAATCTTGCAAACATTTGCTGATGGACCCCACCACTAAGTTATGCACTCCAGTGCTGAGTACTCTGATCTCTTAGTCAAAAACTATGCAGAAATTTTTGGCTTCCACCTTTCCTCTTCTAAACCTGAACCAAAATTCCTTTCTTTCTGACCATCTGGTCTCCCCATTTAACTTGGCCAAGCACAGCTTGACAACTCTCCCCCACTGTGATGGCACAAAGGGAAGACAAGAAGCTCTGAAATTCGCCTGATACAGTCTCAGACTTCAATTCCATTCTACTTTGGGTGAAATAAGCCATCAAAGTGATATATTAGGGAACTATGTGCGGCAAAGCCAGGTTCATTCAAAACTAAAGGCAGGGAAGAAATGGATTTAGAATAAGTAGTCTTGGTGCTTTGGGAAGAAAAGACTGGAAATTCTATCCCACTATGCATGACTTCAAAATAACAAAAGCCAACAGCGTCTGCATTATTCTTCATAGGCAACTAGAGGGCTTTTTCGAATGGGAGGACATCAAAGAAGAACAAAGTACATGTTTATATTTGACTCTTTCTATTTCCCACACCCCTTTAGATTGGCTATCACAAATCATCCTCTCCTACATTTTGGAAGATAGATAAAATGGGATCTATTCAATCAATCATTCCTCTAGTCTACTCATGTTTATTGGTTGTCTACAGAGATGCCAGGTGCTATTCTAGGTGCTGGAGATATAAGACGTTGAATACAACAGATGAAGCCCCCGAAATCCCTGGACTTCTGTTGTAGTAGGAGAAAAAGACAATAAGCAAATGTGAAAAATATAGTGTGTCAAATGGGGTAAGATGGGGATAAAAGTAGAAAACAAAAATAAAGCAAGATAAGGGGGATAGAGAGTAATGAGAGATGTGCTTTTCTGTAGGGTGGTCTCTGATGAAGTGATATTTGAGCTGAGCCCTGGAGACTGAGATGAGCAGATTCCCCATGGAAGAGGCTTCCAGAGGCTCAGAAGGAACATTTAGGCAGGCAATGTGTTTGGCTCGTTAGAAAACCAACGAGGAGGCCAGCGTGGCTGAAACGGAGTAAGCAAGGCAGAGAGTGGTAGGAAATAAGGTCAGAGGAAATGAGGCAAGGAAGAACAGACATGTAAGTCCCTGTTGCAGGCTGCAAAGGCTTGCACTTCAAGCCCCCAGTGAGTGGGCAAGCTTTCTACAACGTGTTAAGCGGAGCGAGCAACGTGATCCAACTCACATTTCAGAAGGGTTACTCTAGCAGAGACTGCACTGCCCCCTGTACCCATTTCCACTTACTTGCATAATAATCGAAAACCAAGTTTTTAGCTGGACACATGTCATTCCAGAATAAAAATAAAGACCATATTTTCCAGCATCTCTTGCAGGTAGCTGTACCCAGAGGACTCAATCTGGCGAGGGGCAGTAAGTATGCTTCAGAAAATCACTCCCAGAACATAATGTTTTTGCCGTTTTCTTCTTTGCTCTGTCCTTTACCCTCTGTCTGGAATGCAGATGTGATGGTTGGAGTTATATGCTTCCTTGGACCGTGAGGACAAGAGCCACCCAGCTGGATGGAATAGTGGTGAGTTGGAAGAATCTGTAGCCCCCGCGGACTTTATGGAGCAGGTCCATTCTGACCCATCCAAGTCGCCTCCAGACCTTTATTTTGTGTCTCTGTTTCTGGCAGCTGAGCCTAGTCCTACCTGGTACGATCTCTCTGGCCACCGTGTAGAGAATAAATAATAAGGAGGATAAGGGACAAAACAAGGATAATGGCTATTTCATGAATGAGAACACTGAGGCTCGACAAAGTTAAGTGAAGACTAATGAGATTGTGGTTAAAAGCACTGGTTTGGAAAGTCAACAAACGTGTCTCTATTTAAGCTCGGCTTCCAACACTTTGTAGCCTGGTAATTTTGGGCAGGCAAGCTCCTTAGCATCACTAAGCCTTGATTTCCTCAACTGTAACATGGGGGCAATAACAATACCTACCAGACTATTACTGTGAGCAGCGAACACATTATGTGAAAAGATTTAACCCAGCCTGGCCCAGAATTGGGCTCCTTACCTGCTGGTTCCCTGTCCCTCCTCTTCTCTCTGCCTTTTACATCTCCTGCGCATGCCCAGAAAATAGTGATCTTTCCAAAACTAGTGGACATCGCACAGAATTCAGAGGACATACTTGGGAAAGGAAGGAGAGAGAGAGAATAGAAAAAGAAGCATTGGACAGACTTTCAAGTTCTCAAAGGCTCTCCATTCACGGGAGGAAAATATCAGTAGTGGTCCCGGCTGCACTGACAGATCTAAGGGAAGAAGGCTAGCCGTTTGCCCTTCAGCCTAGGGTCTGGTGACATCATGCTCCAAGTTGTTCCCACTCTGTCCCCCTTCTTATCTCTCCCCTTCTCCATCACCACTCATTCCCCTTCCAAAATAAAAATAGGAGTAGTGAAGAGCTTGGTAAATCATCTCATTCTCAGGCATTTTTCCTTGATGTGACTGAATTTCTCATTGGTCTGGCAGGATGTTTTGAGACTGTGTGGAGGGCACTCTGGATGTTTTCTTTATCTGAGTACTAAGCTTTGGAATGCAAAGCAGCACATACATGTTTCCTTTTTGGTAGCAGATTCTCTTCCTCATTATGTTTTGCTCAGGCTAATATTAAAATGAATTGGCTTCCTCTGACAACAATAAGTGTAATAATAACAGGAAATGGCCCAGAATCACACAACAATAAAAATAGAGCTGGAGGGGAAGCAACAAGACTCTTGAGAACATTCTGCTGCCATATTCTTCCATCCCAGTCCATCCCATCTCATCCCATTTCATCCATCTGACCATTCATTGATTCAGAAAACTGAATTGGTTCAGAAAAGTATGTTTATAATGGGTGAATCCAACAGAGAGGCCAAACAATCCAATCTTTCTTCTTAGAGCAAAAATTCATGAAACATCAAACACCAGAAATTAGAAAAAAAATATATGCTGTCTGTTTCTGTATTAAGATTGACCTGGGGGTGTCTGGGTGGCTCATTTGGTTAAGCGTCTGCCTTGGGCTTAGATCGTGATCCCAGGGTCCTGGAATTGAGTCCCACATGGGGCTCCTTGCTCAATGGGGAGTCCTCTTCTCCCTCTCTCTCTACCTCTCCTCCTACTTGCACTCTCTCTAATAAATAAAATCTTAAAAAAAAATAAAAAGATTGTCCTGTATTGTGTCTAATACAGCTCTCTTATTACAAAAAGTTGAGTCAAGGGACACCTGGGTGGTTCAAACCTTGATTTCAGCCCAAGTCATAACCTCGGGGTCATGAGGTCAAGCTCTGTGTTCAGCATGGAGTCTGCTTGAGATTCTCTCTCTCCCTCTGCCTCTGCCCCTCCCCCTGTTCACTCTCTTTCTCTCAATTTAAAAAAAAAAAAAAAAAAGTTGAGTCAAAGTAACACACTTCCATTAAAATCCTGTAGAAAAACAACCTGGCTAAATTTGTCTAACTTAAAAAGGCTCAAATTTATATGACCAGGGAATTTTATTTTTCCTTTGTTCATTGACTACTTAATGAATTTTGGAATTAGGATTATAGGATATACACCTTTCAAGGTTTTAGCTCTAAAGGGAATGTTCTACTTGTGTTCTGAATGCTGCTTCCTGGGCAACTGGTCTTCATGTAATGTTTCTTAACTGTGTTAGCTGTTGTTTAGGCCTCCATAAGCAAAGACGTTATTCTCTTACCACCAGTGCACTTTGTTCATCAATATACTTAATTCGGCCAGAAATTTAGAAGGTGAAACACCTTTGCCTTTGCAAGCTGATAAACATTGTCCTAACCTTACCCAGTCTGGTATACATTCAGAAGGGAAAGGGATATCTGTGTTCCAAAGCACTTTCTTTTCTTCCTTCCCTACACAGGAAGCCCTGGGTCCCATTTCTACCACATTTCTACCTCAGGCCAGTTCCGTTCACAACACACACAGCCCCTCCTTGTTTGCACTAAGAACCAGTAACAATATCTTACCTACATCTGGAGGATGGAAGATCCTTCCAAAAACCACCAAGGACTCACAGGTCAAAAGAATGGGCGAAGAGTCTAACCTGTGTATGTATTAAATGAGGTGACAGAAGACATGGCCTAGGTCAGAGTTCAGGGAAAGCCAGTGTGCGCACGCTCCGCTGGCCCAGGTCTATCCAGTACACTTGGTACACAGCACGCCACAATCAGTGAGCATGTGTGATTAACGACAATTGCCAGAAAGGATCACGCACAGAACCAAAGCTCAGCTAAGACAAAAAGGGGTCAGCCTGTGGACACAAAGGCTGTTTATTAGGTGAGACATCTGTTCCAATCTCTGTTGCCAATTAGGTTGTCATTAGACTCAGCCAACACTTATCGATAGCAGAGATGCCATTGAGAGGAGACATTAACACCTTTACCGCTAACTGTACATCAGGGCCGCTCTGGTTGTCTGGGAGTATCTGAAAAACACCTCCCTCTGACTTTTCCAACTAGGGGTTCTCCTTGGTTCCTGGAATGATGCACAGTTTGAGCAGTTGTCTGGAGACCCAGGCCCTGAGATCTCAGTGAGAGCTTCCAGGTAATGAGCAAAGGTAATGAGCCCCATGGCAAATTTCATACTGAAATGTTTATGTCTTTCTTTTTTAAAGTAACATACATGTGTAGTAGAAGATCTGAAATAATCAAAGGGAAGGGAATAAAGGTTACCTAGAATGTCACAATCCTCATACATGTCCCTCCAAGCTTTTTTCTTGGCATTTGTTTTCTTTCTGCAGAGTTAACATTATGCCACTCCTGGTGGAAAAGCCTTTATTTCATTCCACTCCAGCCCCACCAGCTCCCTGGAGATTCTCCAAGCACACCAGGCATGTTTGCATCTCCTGGGTCTTGGCACTAGCTGTTCCCTCTTCGTAGAATGTTCTTCTCCTAGATATATCAGTGACTATCTCCCTCAACTTTCCAAACTCACAGTTCAGATGTCACCTCCTTCAAGGAGACTTTATGACCCGAAAAGCTGAAATATTGCTTCTTTTTCATTCCTCTACTCTCTTGCTCTGCTTCATTTTCTTTTGGTGTATGACACCACCTGATGTATCACAGAGTTTTCTGTTTCTTATAGGCATTCTCTGCTGCAATTTAAGCACCAAGAAGGCAAATGTTTTTGTTTGGTTCATCCCTGAATGTCCACAATCTAAAGCAGTGACTGGTCCATAGTAGGTGCTCAATAAATAGCATTAAATAGGTGAGTGAATTTTGTCTGTAACTTGATTTCTTTTTCTATAACAATATGATACAGAACTTTCAGGTCACTAAGTATTTCTCAGCAACCCATTTTTTTTAATTTTCAAATTAAGCTTTTTTTTAAATTTTTTATTTTTTTATAAATATATAACATATTTTTATCCCCAGGGGTACATGTCTGTGAATTGCAAGGTTTACACACTTCACAGCACTAGCCATAGCACATACCCTCCCCAGTGTCCATTACCCCACGTCTCTCTCCCAACCCCCTGACCCCCAGCAATCCTCAGTTTGTTTTGTGAGATTAAGAGTCACTTATGGTTTGTCTCCCTCCCGATCCCATCTTGTTTCTTTCCTTCTTTTCCTACTCCCCAAGCCCCCCATGTTGCATCTCCACTTCCTCATATCAGGGAGATCATATGATAGTTGTTGTCTTTCTCTGATTGACTTATTTCCCTGAGCATGATAACCTCTAGTTCCTTCCACGTCGTTGCAAATGGCAAGATTTCATTTCTTTTGATGGCTGCATAGTATTCCATTGTGTATATATACCACATCTTCTTTATCCATTCATCTGCTGATGGGCATCTAGGTTCTTTCCATACTTTGGCTATTGGAGACATTGCTGCTATAAACATTCGGGTGCACGTGCCCCTTTGGATCACTACGTTTGTATCTTTAGGGTAAATACCCAGTAGTGCAATTGCTGGGTCATAGGGTAGTTCTATTTTCAACTTTTTGAGGAACCTCCACGCTGTTTTCCAGAGCGGTTGCACCAGTTTGCATTCCCACCAACAGTGTAGGAGGGTTCCCCTTTCTCCGCATCCTCGCCAGCATCTGTCATTTCCTGACTTGTT
>PISX010020066.1:0-36693 GCA_004024625.1 Mellivora capensis
ATGCAAGTTGGTGCAGCCTATTTGGAGTATAGTGTGGAGATTCCTTAAGAAATTAAAAATAGAGCTTCTCTATGATCCTGCAACTGCACTACTGGGTATTTACCCCAAAGATACATATGTGGTGAAAAGAAGGGCCATCTGTACCCCCATGTTTATAGCAGCAATGGCCACGGTCACCAAACTGTGGAAAGAGCCATGATGCCCTTCCACGGATGAATGGATTAGGAAGATGTGGTCCATAAACACTATGGAGTATTATGCCTCCATCAGAAAGGATGAATACCCAACTGTTGTAGCAACATGGACGGGACTGGAAGAGATTATGCTGAGTGAAATAAGTCAAGCAGAGAGAGTCAATTATCATATGGTTTCACTTACTTGTGGACTATAACCAATAACATGGAGGACATGGGGAGATGGATAGGAGAAGGTATTTCAGGGAAATTGGAAAGGGACGTGAACCAGGAGAGACTATAGACTCTGAAAAATAACCTGAGAGGTTTTGAAGGGGCAGGGGTGAGAGGCTAGGGGATCCAGGTGGTGCATATTAAGGAGGACACGTATTTCATGGAGCATTGGGTGTGGTGCAAAAGCAATGAATACTGTTATGCTGAAAAGAAATTTAAAAAATGAAAGCTTTTTTCTTTCTTTGTAAAAAATTCTTATGTAGTCACTATTTTCCTGAGAAAATCAATAGCTAGTGTTTACGTATATTCTTCTAACAAATGACTTAGTTCATGGTGAAAATTGAAGATAATATTGGGTCAGAGTGGTAGAAAGGATTGAGTGAAAGAAAGACATCTGAAGTTTCAATTTAGTGTTTAGTAAAACTATAGTTAAAGATGCTGTTATTCTCATTGCTTCAAATTTGAGGGTTGTTACACAATTGTCAGTACATTATTATGCGAGGACTGACTATTGGCAGTAAGGAACCATTTTCACATCTTTGCCATTAAGGTTCTTGGTACGATTTAGATCTCACCAATGAAATGTTTCAGGAAGAGATTAGAAAGCAGAAAGGAGGTAGAAGCAATTTCGCTTTACTGCAAGAGACAGAAATTGGTGATGTTAAATTCATCAGACATAACTAATTATCATAGTCAACCAGATTCCATCTTTTCCTGTAAATCATAGATGTCAGAGCTGCAAGGGAAGTGTGACATTTTCAGCTGTTCCTTTTCAGTTTCCTGACTATATCTGCAATAATGAATCAGAAAATTACTGATACTCCACAACTGACTACCAAGACTTTCAATGGTTTTAGGCATGTAGTTCCCTGTATTAAATCCCATTTTGCTAGAAATATCTACAATGATTTTTATATCTCATATCATATGCTGATATAGTCTCATTATTACAATGTTTGAGGAGATGACTACTTTTGGGAAACATAATTAATCTGATTATACCTTCTTATGTGAATTATTTAACAAGTACATGTGTTTTTATTGTTTCTTAAAGTTTATTTTTCCTCAAATTGACCAGGGAAATATGAACCCTTGAAACAGTTTATCATAGTGCACATTACAATTACCAACAATTATTTATTGACTAACTTCTATCTTTATGTATCTACTACCTTTATGACTTTATACTATATACTATATTATTATCTACTATCTTCTGAGAACTGTGCTATGTCCCTATGTTACAAGAATGTTGTATAACATGTTTTATGCTTACAATTTTATATTCAGAATTACAATCCCAATCTTCATAATTGTGATATCTTTTGTAATAATGACACTTGGATTAGGTAGAAAATTGTTTTATTTTATATACATCAGTCTTCCATATTATTATGAAAACTGATTTTATTATAAACTTTACATTTTACTTAACAATCATAATTTCCTTCTATGTATAGCAAACTACATTTGTTTACAGAGATATAAGATGAATACATTTTGGCCCATTTCCCAATGTGCTCACAATCTAGTGGCTAGAACAAGCATGGGAAAGACAGGTTATGACAAATTTAGATTATGATGCACCCAGCCATTCAATATAAAAATATAAAGCAGACGTTATGATAGTATAATCAGAGGGTTTTAGTTTTGATCAAGAAGTTGAATAAACCTTAACATATTAATAGAAATGTTGTCTGCCCCTACTTTGAATTTGATCGAGGTTAAGGAGGAAAAATGACATTTTGTACAAACAGAACAGCTAGAAAATGACATAAATGGATGAAAGTAAGTGGGCTCTTTGGTAGTTAAAAATATTTTATTACATTGGAGTATATAATGCATGCTTTCAGTATGAGTTTGAAATTTATTTTCTAGGCAATCAGGAGACAACAAAAGAGAGTTAGCAACGGAATGCAAGATTAAAATTGGTTTTAGAGTCTATTTAAGTAGTAATGGAAATTATGGAATGGAAGGGAGAATGACAGGGGTCCTGAAAATACCAATATCATTCTTTTGCTTTGTATTTAATGGCTATTCTTCAAAGGTGACATTGCTTCATTAGGATAACTACTGTAGTATAATTGCCTGACATTAAGTCTTTTTTATTTTAATGTTAGTTCCTGATATTAAACTTTAATTTCCAAGGCATCCATTTCAGAAACAGTCATCTTGAATAAACATAATGCCAGCTTTGTGACACAGCTACTAATAAAACAACTAAATAAATCAGTCTGCCTCATCCATGCGGTTCCCCTTTTAGAAAGTCCTGGGTAGCCTAGATAACTGACTGCCTGAATCACCTCGTTTTTCCCATCCTGTGCCCTAATTTTCACTCTTATACTTTAAGTTCACCAATAAAGAGTGAACATGTGAAGCCCTAGGCATCCTTACATGGACCCCAATAAAAGCAGTCCTGCAAGTCCATTCACTGTTTTCTTTCTCTCTCTCTCTCTCTCTCTCTCTCTCTCAGGGACTTGGCTGTATGGTTTTTGGGTGTGTCATGTATGCTCCAGTGACTGAGTAATAGATTTTTTTTTCAAAACTCTCTGACTTTTTTTCCCTAATGTTTGTCTTGTAATCATAATAAGAAACACAAATGCCCTTTAAAGCTACAGCATTAACTCTGGTTGGGAAAATACCTGTGGGGGGAATCCCACAGATGACTGCCTCAGGCATTCCTAACCAATAACATCACTATCAATAGACTACGATAAACACAAAACAACTGCTTTATAACAAAGATGGATTACTTATTAACTGAATTTTCTCAGCCAAGGGTCCAAGCTGGATTTTCGAGAATATTATTCTTGGATTCTGCCATGTATTATGAGAAATAACAATGTGTGACTTTATGATCTCACACATGGCTAGTTATATTAAATTATTTATTATAATCTTTAAAAAAATTATTTTTCAAATTTATTATAGTATTAATGTTTCTCTTTTTACCTAGAAAGCATAACCTTAATTTGTGTAATAAATATACATTATATGCCTTTTATACTTTGTCTAATGATATCCTTGATGAATATACTCTCTTTGAATGAATTTGTACTATGAATAAATCCCCAGTGAGCTGTAAGAATTGAGAAATTCTGCAGGCTTGAGTGGACAATAAGAGAGTTTTAAACCTGAAATGCTTTATAATAGGCTCTTTTATATTTAAGAAAATCAACATAAAAATGTATACACGATAATCTAGTTCAGTAAAAAATAGAACATTGCCCATATTTCTCTAATTATTCAAGTAAAGATGTAACTTCTTTGATTTTTTTCTTTATCATTCTCTCCTTTGCTCTCTCTTTTGTCATTGAACACATTTTTGCTGGGATCTAAGAGACCAAAAATGCATTTTAAGTCATATTTATAAGTTGGAATTAGGTTTAAGACCTGATTTTAGTGGAAAAATTGAAGTTATATTGTAGTGAGATTTGCCCTATGGATAAAGATGTTAGTATTTTATTAGGTCTTGGCTTTATTTTCATGTTTGAGGAACAAAAACTTCAATTATTTAAACATTGTATCTTTTTGCTTAATGGAGTAATGGAATTATGATATTATTCCCTGTTTTTGTTAATCATCTCCTGGTGTTCTATTATTAATAATAGAATGGCAAGATTGAAAATAATGCCTTTTGTTTGATGTTTCTGAGTGTCTTTGGTGCTACCCTTTTGAACCAAACTAAAGAATACTCAGGATTTATTGTGTTCCAAAAACAGGTAAAACACTTATACAAAAATATTTAAAGATTTCTACTTCCTCAAATAACCCTTGGAATGACTAGTGAGTAAAATACCATATTCTTGACTTACTGGATTTCAATTCACCATCAGAGTTACCTCCAGAGGACTGTGTATTGTTATCTAGGGAGCCTCTTCTTGCTTGTAATTAATTGTAAGCAGTAGCCCAAGTCACACACTAGTACAAAGACCATCAGTAAAAATGTCACATCAAAATCAATTAAAGCAAATAGATGTTCTAGCTATCGTGCATCTGTCAGGACATTACTGATCTTGACTCTCACATATCATATGTATGAACTCTTTACCATGGTTATTTTTTCTTGCTATAGAACAACAATTATAGAAATTGACTACACAATGTAAATTCAGTTGACATAAAGCTATATAAAAACTGTGTGATACTAGTGTAAGTATGAACATACAAGTTAATTGAACAAAATAGCAATTATAGAGGGACAAAGAGAAGATAATTACTTAGTATGTGATAAACACAACATATCAAATTGGAATGAAAAAAGTTACTATTCAGTCAAGAATGTTAGAATGAATTGTAATTTAGGTTACATACATTATAGATAGATAGATATCTATATAGTCTATACATTCTTCATATTTTACACTTAAATAGATTCTATGTAGACTAAAGTGATAGTTTAAACTAAGGAGATATACATCAGAATTTTCTTTCAGTTCTCTCAAAATATGTATTAGAGCAATATTGGGGTGAACTAAAAATCAAAATTGGGACAAACTAAAATATCAAAAATAGGTTAAATAATAGTACATTTATCAAAGGACTTTTATGAAAGAGAAATAAAAGAATGTCATCTCATTTTACTCACATGAAAAAAGCCATAATATAATATTGAGATTATTAACTAGAAAACAGAACTTCAAGTATAGTATATATGCCAGGGGTGAGAAATAAAAGAAAGAGAAGGATTAGAGAAAAGACACTGTAAAATAATAATGATTATCCTCAGATGTTGAAATTAAAATGGGTTTTTCCTAGGTTTCTTTCTGCTTATCTGTAATTTCAAATTTATCTTTCATTAGCACATATTAATTTTACATTAAAGATATTATAAAGTCAGATAAAAAACAGGTAGATATTATACATATATGGTAATTATATATGAATAATACTAAATATAGTTATATTTATTATATAAACATATATGATTGCTGTATCCACTTCTTTTTTACCTGACATGTTATTTTTACTGATCATTGTATTTTCTGTCTCAGGATGATATAAATGCAACAACCTGTTGAAAAGTGAAAATTAGAAAATCCAGTTAACTGTCTCTTTTCCACACATTTTTTTCTGTGAACTGAATTACATGAAAGGTTGAATGATTTATAGAAATAATAATATAATATGCTGAATAGCAAATAAAAATATATCTATCAAATTATAATTAACATGGTATTTTTAGAGCTGCAAAAGACTTTAGAAATCAGATAATATAATCTTATCTTCCTGGAGATGAGGAACCTGAGTAAGCAGTAGTCTTTTTAAAACATGGATATTAAACATATATTTCTAAAAAAAAAAAGCCATATAAAAATTGGAAACAAGAACAAAAGCCAAACAACTTAGGAAGAAAAACAATGAAGTGCCAAAATTAACAAGCAATATCTTATGGTCATTCTTCCTAGGATTGTGTAATTTCATATTAAACTAAACTCCATTTGGAGAAGAGGTAAAATTCAGACCCTTTCAAAAATAAGGGATGATCATTCTGTTCTTGCTAAACCTCTACTTTGATTGGTACATCATAGTGATATTTTGGTCTCCTGAAATTAGTATAAATTCAGAGCCAGCGTCCAGTAGTCCCTGAAATTCTGATTATTTCATTTTCCCTAATGTAATCTTTCTGGAAAAAGGCTTTAGGTCTCTAGGGAAGAGTGGGATAAAGGCTGACAGTATACATTTTTGGTAATGCATTGGGGTCCTTCTTCAAGAGGAATCAACTTCTCCTCATCTTCCAGGGCTTCCGTCTAGTTACAAGTGTAGGGGCAAAGGGTGGTGGGAGTGGATACAGAGGAAAGCTTACCTCCAGGGAAGCATTTACAGTTCCTTCAGACAATGCAGGGTTAATCTCAGAAATGGAAATACCATTCTTCCTTGTAAAGAAGACTCTAAGAATTTAAGGGCTCTGTGTTTCCAGCTTCATCAGAATCTTCTCACATGTCATTATCCCAGCTTTCATGATATAATTTCTTCCCAACTAATGACATTTTAAAGTACACACCCTGCAAGGCAGATTATTTAATTTGCACTTCAATTCAGCCCCTGACAAAACGTGGTTGTGAGTTTGGTTTTCAGAAGCCTCAGCTTTGACACTACTGGAGATGAGAGTCTCTTTTAGGGCAACCATAAAAGATTTCAGGTTACCCTTGAGGTGGAAATTCAACTTCTGGAAGACATCTTTTCTTTCCCCACTTTGTCCAGGGACATTTGGAACAAGAATTCAATCTCTTTGTACTCCTTAGTTTGACAAAAATGTTGGAGATATTGTATACATGGCCACCCAGATCCTTGACTCCTATAAATATTTGATTAGAAATATTAAATGGTGATATTTTGTTTGTCCTTATTGCCACATCATGCCATGCAGTATCACTGCTCTGTTTACTACTGAAAATACCATTAGTATCTTCTAATCTAATCAAATTAGAGACCTAATTCTAGAAAATCCAGAGACAATTCAGAAAATCCATTTTTAAAAATTCTATTCCTCTAGAAGAACTTTTGGTAACAAAATCAATGTTAATAAGATTCTTCAGTGAAACAGAAGTATTATATATCTTTGTCTATGTTTATATCTATATATCTAGGTTTATACCTATCTATATTTATATCCACATCATTCACATCTATATATAGTTTATCTACATTAAGAGATGGAGAGAGGGAGTTATTATGAGGTACTGGCTTACACAATTATGAAGACTGAGAAGTCCCATCTTCTGCCATCTGCTAGCTGAGGACATTGGAACATTGTTTGGGTAATTTAGTCAATGTCAAAAGACCTGAGAATCAAGGGATCCAATGGCATAATCCCAGTCCGACAGCAGGAGAATATGTGATGAGATGTCCCAACTCAAATAGTGAGGCAGAAAAGAAGAAACAAATCCTTTTTGTTGTTTTCAGGCCCTCTATGGAATAGTTGATGCCCATTCACATTAGAGAAGACAAACTACTTTACTGAGTCCATAGATTCAAAGCTAATCTCATCCAAAAACACTATCACGGACACATCCAGAGATAGTTTACTGTGGCCAGTCAACATATAAAATTAGCCATCACAAGTCCATGCTTGTCAACATGGCATTCATATACATTTCCCTAAACTAAGGTTATCCTCCAAATAAAAACAAAAATAATGTCATAATTCCACCTAACATTATAAAATTATACAGCATGCAAATGAAAATACACTAACCCCTTCCCCAGAAGAGGAGATAAAGTCCTTGGATGATATCTACCCTTTTCTTTGATATCTGATAACTTAAATACTATGATGTAAAATGAACAATATTTAAATGTTGTAATATAAAAGCAATACATTTTATGTTACATAAGCAAGGAAACACAATGAATATATACATACATCATAGCAAAATAAGGGGTAAATATAATTACAGTTCTCATTTCTGTAAGTGATGATATTTTAATTATCTTCTTCTTCTATGCATCCTGTATTTCATTTGTTTTCAATAAGCACCTCATTTGTTCATGATTCTTTAGCTGCTGGGCTAACCCAAAATTTCATCCTTCAGTGGTTTGAGCCATTAGTAGTCCTGAGTAAATTGAATTGTTTCAGTTTTAAGTTGACCTTAATCACAGGGCATGGTAATGCTTAGAGATGCCCTGGGTGATATCCTGTATTCATGACACACTCTGTTTTATCTCAATTGATGAGTAGCAATCCAATTTCTCCTTGGTAGTCAGGATCAATCACCTCAGCCAACAGTGTAACTCCTTTATTTGACTATTGATTCAGAGGCCCAACATGGCTATTATAAATGGGAATCTTACTTATAGAAGGTATTTTAAATAATCAAACTCATAAAAAACACAAAATATAATGGTGGTTGTCAAGCTCTTGGGGCTGTACATATTAGAAGATGTTATGGAACAAATGTTATGCAAGAAAAATAAATTCTAGAGATCTGTTCTACAACACAATGCCCGTATTTAACAATATTCTATCACACACTTAAAGATTTATTCAGAAGATAAATATCATGTTAAATGTTCCTAACACAATAAAATAAAGTAAAATAAAATCTTAACTATGAAAAAGACAAACATAGAAAAAACTTATAACTGCGATTTATAATGCAATAAAAGATTTTTAAATACACTTTATTGTAGAGTGAATAATTTTTCATCTTTCATGTTTGCCTTTTAATAAAATTTGCGCTTGTGATTATAACTCACAGTGTTACAGAAGACCTTTATGCAATATTCCACATGATAAATGCCCTCTTGAGTTTAGTAACAAAAAATTATTGTGTCTGAGTTTCTGGTTCAAGGTTGTAACATAGGAAGCCATTGATTCCACACCCTCTCATGGACACACAGAATCTACAGCTTCATAGGAAAAAATTACTTCTAAAACAAACAAACAAAAAACACTTAGGGACACCTGGGTAGTTCAGTTGGTTAAACATCTGACTCTTGTTTTCAGCTCAGATCAGGATCTCAGTGTCATGAGACCAAGTCCCTTGTTAGGTTCCATGCTCTGAATGGAGTCTGCTTGAGATTCTCTGCCTCTTACTCCCTCTCTGACCCTCCACTTGCTTGCACTGTCTATCTCTCTCAAGTAAATTAATAAAAGTTTTAAATAAATAAATAACACCCAAACTAGCTGAGTGACTCCTATACATTGGGTGAATTTAAAAAAAAATTATACTGAATTAGGTAGAAGACGTTGAGATGCAGTCTTGCCAGAAAGCCTACCCCCAGGACAGTGATACAAAATTGTGAGCAAAAGCACAACTCTCAGCCTTTCCATGAGGAGTGACATGATTGGACTGAAACATCTAGCATCCTATATTTTAAGATTTACACATGAGAGAGAAGCCCCCAAAATATGTAGCTCTGAAAGCCAGTGGGGCTTGTGTCCATGAGACCCACAAGGCTATAGTGGAAAAAAGAAATAGTTCTTAATGGTCTATTAGAACTCACCATGGCCATTCTCCCCAACCTCAACCCAAAATAGAGTCAGGAGACTAAAACAGTTTCTCTATACAAGAGGCATATTAGCATATCTTAAAAGCTGTAGGCTTGAGAGTCAGGATTATTATTTCAGGTACAACCAAGGGTCAACTTCAATGCTTTCCAAAGACTGGTGTAGTCAGTAGATGCCATCTTTGTGCTCCCCTTCTGTAACCAGGTCACCAGTATTTCCATTAAAGGACATATTTCTCGTGCCAGGGATTTAGTGGCTGCTTCCCAGAGCACACGTACTGGTAGCCAGTATGACTTGTGTTCATGAGTTCAACTGGATGGTAGCAAAGAAACTATTTGTAACTGGCTACCTCCCCAGGGCTCATTGCAGAATACAGAAATGATCATCTCTCAGTCTTCCCCTGAAAATCTATACTGTATACTTTAAAAGCCACTGCCTGAAAGTCTGGCTTCCAAAATGTCTGCATTTAAGTACCAACTGAGATCCTCTCCTTTGGTACACTGGCAATTCTTGACACACTCTCAACTACTGGGAACCACTAAGAACAAAGAATTCTGCTTAGACGATCACAAATATTTGAGAGATAGTCAACAGCTAGGGCAGAGTTGAATAATAAAATTTAACTCCCACACAAGACCACTTCTTCAAGACTGTGAGGTGGCTATTTAATGTACAGAAACCCACACAGAGAATCAAGGAAAATGAAGAAACCAATGATTTTATTCCAAATGGAAGAATAAGATAAAATCTCAGATAAAAGCCATAATGAAATGGATATATGAGATTTACCTGATAAAGAGTTCAACATAATGGTCGTAAATATGACTGCCAATGTTTGAACTGTGCATAAACAAGATAAGGAATTCAACAAAGTGAAGATAAAAGAAAATATCAAACAAAAATTATAAAGCTGAAGAATACAATGACTGAACTAAAAAAAAAAAATCAATAGAGTGATTTAATTACAGACCAGATGTAGCTGAAGAAAAGATCACCAAACTCAAAGATAGGGCAGTGGCATTCATCCACTCAGAGAAGCAAAAACAAACAAACAAACAAACAAAAAAGAATGAAGATAGCTTAAGAGACTTAAAAGACAACATTAAAAAGATCAATACTCACAGTATAAGTGTCCTAGAAGAAGAAAGAGAGAATGAGGCACAAAGCTTATTTGAAGAAAGGGTAGTTAAAAATTTTCCTAACCTGGGGAAGGAACTAAATATGCAGATCCAAGAAGCCCATGCATTCCAATCAGATGAATGGAGACCAACCCAGAGACAAATTATGATTAAATTCTCAGAACTTAAAGAGAAAGAGAGAATCTTAAAAGTAGCATGAGAAAAACAAGTTGTTACATATAAGTGAGACTCCATAAAAAAAATCAGCAGATATTTAAGTGGAAACTTTGATGGCCAGAAGATAGTTGCATGATATATTCAATGCTGTAAGGAAACAAACAAGCAAACAAACAAAACAACAACAACAACAACAACAACCCTGCCAACTAGGAACACTTTATCTAAGAAAGTTGTCCTTCAGAACTTAAAAAAATAAAATAAAATAAAAAATTCCAAACCAACAAAAGCTGAGGGAGTTCATCACCACTAGTCTAGACTTACAAGAAATATTAAAAGAACTTCTTTAAGCTGAAATGAAAGGGCATTGATTAGATATAGGAAAACTTGAAAATATAAACCTTATTTGTAAAATTAATATACAATTAAATTCAGAATAATTTAAAGGTTTATGGTGGTGAGTTAATAACTTATAAATCTAGTATAAAGATCGAATGACAAAAGTAGTAAAAATAACTACAATAATTTGTTAATGGTTACAAAAGCTAAACAGTTGTAAATTGTGACATCAAAAATATAAAACATAAGGGGTAGTAAAAATGTAGAATTTTATTACACATTTGAATTTAAGTTATCAGTATTTTTTAAAAAGCTCTTGTAACTATAATATATTTTATGTAAGATTCATGATGCCTACAAAACAAACTTATTGTAGATAAGCAAAAAAGAAAGGAAACTAAGCATACCATTAGAGAAAATCATGGAATCACAAAGAAAAAGAACAAGAGAAGGAGAAAAGATCAAAGGAATTACAAAAACTCCAGAAGAGAATTACTAAAATGATAACAGTAAATCCATATCTATCAATAATTATTTTAAGTGTAACTAGACTGAATTCTACAAAGAAAAGTTATAGAGTAACTAAAGGGATTAGAACCAAAAATACATAAACAAACAAATATATGCTGCCGACCAGAGACTCACTTTGTTTGATTGTTTTTTAAAGTTTTAAAAAATTTTTATTTATTTGACAGACAGAGAGCACAAGTAGGCAGAGAGGCAGGCGGGGGGGAAGCAGGCTCCCCGCTGAGCAGAGAGCCTGATGTGGGGCTCAATCCCAGGACCCCGGGATCATGACCCAAGCTGAAGGTAGAGGCCTTAACCCACTGAGCCACCCAGGCGCCCCCAGAGACTCACTTTAGATGTAAGGACACATACACTGAAAGTTAAGGGATGGAAAAAAAATTACATAAATGGAAAAAATAGACTTAAAAAAAAAGACAGTAATAAGAGACAAGAGTATTACGTAATGATAAGTGGGGCAATCTAATAAGAGGATATAACATTTGTAAATATTTATGCACCCAACATAGAAGAACCTAATTATATAAACAAATTTTAATAGACTTAAAGGGAGAAATAGACAATACAATAATATTTGCAGATTTCATTACCCCACTTTCATCAATAGATAGATTATCCAGACAGAAAGTCAATATGGAAACATTGGAATTAAACTATATGATACAACAAATGGACTTCATAAACATTTACAGAATGTCCCATCCAAACACAGCAGAATACATATTCTTCTCAAGTGCTCATGGAACATTCTCCAGAATAGATAATATGTTAGGCCACAAAACCTTTTTTTGAGTGAAGTTCATAATAATAAACACTTACATTAAGGAAAAAAAAGAAAGATCTCAAATAAACAACTTTATTCCTCAAGTATTTAGAAAAGAGAGAGAGAGAGAGAGAGAGAAACAAAGCTAAAAGTTAGAAAAAGGAAGGCATCAGGGTGAAAACAAATGAAACAATGACCAGAAAACAATAGAAAATATCAATGAAACTAACAGCGTGGTCTTTAAAAAAGATGAACAAAATGGACAAACTTATGTCTAAACTCATCACAAAAAGAGGAGGGAGGACTCAAAATTATAAATTTTTTAAAAAGACATTACAATTGTTTTGTTGACTGTTTCCTTTGCTGTGCAGAAGCTTTTGATCTTGATGAAGTCCCAAGAGTTCATTTTCGCTTTTGTTTCCTTTGCCTTTGGTGACATATCTTGAAAGAAGTTGCTGTGGCTGATATCAAGGTTACTGCCTATGTTCTCCTCTAGGATTCCGATGGATTCCTGTCTCACGTTGAGGTCTTTTATCCATTTCGAGTTTATCTTTGTGTATGGTGTAAGAGAATGGTCGAGTTTCATTCTTCTACATATGGCTGTCCAATTTTCCCAGCACCATTTATTGAAGAGACTGTCTTTTTTCCACTGTATATTTTTTCCTGCCTTGTCGAAGATTATTTGACCATAGAGTTGAGGGTCCATATCTGGGCTCTCTACTGTGTTCCACTGGTGTATGTGTCTGTTTTTATGCCAGTACCATGCTGTCTTGGTGATCACAGCTATGTAGTAAAGGTTGAAATCAGGTAACATGATTCCCCCAGTTTTGTTTCTCTACTTCAACATTCCCTTAGAAATTCAGGGTCTCTTCTGATTCCAAACAAATTTTAGGATTATTTGCTCCAGCTCTTTGAAAAATTTGGGTGGAATTTTAATCGGAATGGCATTAAAAGTATAGATTGCTCTAGGCAGAATAGACATTTTAACTATGTTTTTTCTTCTGAACCAAGAGCATGGAATAGTCTTCCATCTTTTTGTGTCTTCTTCAATTTCTTTCATGAGTGTTCTGTAGTTCCTCGAGTACAGATACTTTATATCTTTGGTTAGTTTTATTCCTAGGTATCTTATGGTTCTTGGTTGTAGAGTAAATGGAATCAATTCTCTAATTTCCCTTTCTGTATTTTCATTTTTAGTGTATAAGAAAGCAACTGACTTCTGTACATTGATTTTGTATCAAGCCACATTACTGAATTGCTGTATAAGTTCTAGTAGTTTGGGGGTAGAGTCCTTTGGGTTTTCCATATAAAGTATCATGTCATCTGTGAAGAGAGAGAGTATTTCTGTTGAACTATCCTTGCATCTCTGCAATAAATCCCATCCAGTCATGGGATCATGGGATATGACCCTTTTAATGTATTGTTGAATTTGGCTTATAATATTTTATTGAGAATTTTAGCATCTATTGTTATCAGGTCTATTGACCTGTAATTTTATTTTCTTATAGTGTCTGTCTGGTTTATAAAAGGATAATGTTGGCCTCATAAATTGAGATTGGAAGTGCTTCTTCTTCTTATATGTTTTGGAAGAGTTCGAGAAAGTTGGTAATTCACTAAATGTTTGATAGATTTTAATAAGTGAAATTGATGGTTGATGGACCATATGGTAGTTCTATTTCTAATTTTTGGAGGAACTTTCATATCTCTTTCCATTAATATCTGCACCAATTTATATCCTCTTCAATACAGTGAAAGGGTTTCCTTGTTTATAAATTCTCGTCAACTCTAGTTATTTCTTGTCTTTTCATAATAGCCATTCTAACAAATGTGAAGTGTTATTTCATTATGGTTTTGGTTTGAATTTCCTTGATGATTAAGGATGTTGAGCATGTTTTCACATACCTGTAGGCTATCAATATGTAACCATAGAAAGGGAAATTAAGAAATATATTCCATTTATAATAGCAACAAAAACCATAAAATAACATGGAATTAACCTAACCAATGAGGTTAGGGATTGATACTCTAGAAACTACAGAACACTTATGAAAGTAATTGAAGAAGACACAAAAAGATGAAAAATATTCCATGCTCATGGATCAAAAGAATAAACATTTTAATTTAATTTAATTTCTTTTCAGTGTAACAGAATTCATTGTTTATGCACCACACACAGTGCTCCATGCAATACATGCCCTCCATAATACTCACCACCAGGCTCCCTCAACCTTCAAGCCCCCACCACTTCAAAACCCTCAGATTACTCATTACTCTAAAATTTGTATGGAATCAGAAGAGATTCACAAAGTGATCACAGCTTTGTAGTAAAGCTTGAAATAAGGTAACGTGATGCCACCAGTTTTATTTTTGTTTTTCAACATTTCCTGAGCAATTCGGGGTCTCTTCTAATTGCATAAAAATTTTAGTATTATTTGCTGCACCTCTTTGAAAAATACCGGTGGAATTTTGATCGGAATGGCATTAAAAGTATAGATTGCTCGGGCACCTGGGTGGCTCAGTGGGTTAAAGACTCTGCCTTCAACTCAGGTCATGATCCCAGGGTCCTGGGATTGAGTCCCCCATCAGGCTTTCTGCCTGGCAGGGAGCCTGCTTCCCCCCCTCTCTCTGCCTGCCTCTATGCCTACTTGTGATCTCTCTCTCTGTGTCAAATAAATAAATAAAATCTTTTAAAAAAAATTATAGATTGCTCTAGGTAGCATAGACATTTTAACAAAGTTTATTCTTCCGATCCAAGAGCATGGAATGGTCTTCCATCTTTTTGTGTCTTCTTCAAATTCTTTCTTGCGTGTTCTGTAGTTCCACGAGTACAGATCCTTTACCTCTTTGGTTAGGTTTATTCCCAGGTATCTTATGGTTCTTGGTGCTATAGTAAATGGAATCGATTCTCTAATTTCCCTTTCTGTATTTTCATTGTTAGCGTATAAGAAAGCCACTGACTTCTGTACATTGACTTTGTATCCTGCCACGTTACTGAATTGCTGTATGAGTTCTAGTAGTTTGGGGGTGGAGTTTTTTGGGTTTTCCATATAAAGTATCATGTCATCTGCGAAGAGAGAGAGTTTGACTTCTTCATTGCCAATTTGGATACCTTTTATTTCTCTTTGTTGTCTGATTGCTGTTGCTAGGACTTCTAATTTTTGTTGAACAAGAGTGGTGAGAGGGGGCATCCTTGTCGTGTTCCTGATCTCAACAGGAGGGCTGTGAGCTTTTTCCCATTGAGGATGATATTTGCCGTGGGTCTTTCACAAATAGATTTTATGAAGTTCAGGAATGTTCCCTCTATCCCTATACTTTGAAGCATTTTAATAAGGAACAGATGCTGGATTGTGTCAAATGCTTTTTCTGCATCAATTGAGAGGACCATGTGGTTCTTCTCTCTCCTCTTATTGATTTGTTCTATCACATTGATTGATTTGCGAATGTTGAACCACGCTTGTAACCCAGGGATGAATCCCACCTGGTCATGGTGGATGATCTTTTTAATGTGCTGTTGGATGCTGTTTGCTAGGATCTTGTTGAGAATCTTAGCATCCATATTCATCAGTGATATTGGTCTGAAATTCTCCTTTTTGGTGTGGTCTTTGCCTGGTTTGGGGATCAGGGTGATGCTGGCTCCATAAAAAGAGTCTGGAAGTTTTCCTTCAGCTTCAATTTCTTGAAACAGCTTCAGCAGAATAGGTGTTATTTCTTCTATGAATGTTTGGTAGAATTCCCCAGGGAACCGTCAGGTCCTGGGCTCTTGTTTTTGGGGAAGTTTATGATCACTGCTTCAACTTCGTTACTAGATATTGGTCTATTCAGGTTGTCAATTTCTGCCTGGTACAATTTTCGGAGTTTATATTTTTCCAGGGATGCATCCATTTCATCTATGTTGTTTAACTTATTGGCATATAACTGTTGATAATAACTTCTGATGATTGTTTCTACTTCCATGGTGTTAGTTGTGATCTCTCCCTTTTCATTCATAATTTTATTGATTTGAGCTTTCTCTCAATCTTTTGGATTTGTGTCACCAACGGTTTATCGATCTTATTGATTCTTTCAAAAAACCAGTTTCTAGTTTCATTGATACATTCTACTGTATCTCTAGTTTCTACCTCATTGATCTCTGCTCTAATATTTATTATTTCCCTCCTTGTGTGTGGAGTTGGTTTAATTTTTTGTTGATTCTCCAGTTCTTTAAGGTGTAGAGACAACCGGTATATTCTGTATTTTCAATTTTTTTGAGGGAGGTTTGGATGGCTATATATTTCCCCTTAGGACCTCCTTTGCTGTATCCCATAGTTTTTGGACCGAAGTGTCTTCATTCTCATTGGTTTCCATGAATTGTTTAAGTCTTATTTGATTTCCTGGTTTATCCAAGCATTCTTAAGCAAGGTGGTCTTTAGCTGCCAGGTGTTTGAGTTCCTTCTAAACTTTTCCTTGTGTTTGAGCTCCAGATTCAAAGCATTGTGATCTGAGAATATGCAGGGAATAATCTCAGTCTTTTGGTTTCAGTAGAGTCCTGATTTGTGACCCAGTGTGTGGTCTATTCTGGAAAAGGTTCCATGTGCACTTGAGAAGAATGAGTATTCTGTTGTTTTAGGGTGGAATGTTTTGTATATACCTATGAGGTCCATCTGGTCCAATATGTCATTCAATGCTTTTGTTACTTTATTGATTTTCTGCATGGATTATCTGTCTATTACTGAGAGAGGCATGTTGGGATCTCCTACTATAAATGTATTCATATCGATATGACTTTTTATCTTAATAGTTTTCTTATGTAACTGGCTGCTCCCATATTGGGGGCATAAATATTTACAATTGTTGGATCTTCTTGGTGGATAGTCCCTTTAAGAATGATGTAGTGTCCTTCTGTATCTATGACTACAGTCTTTAGTTTAAAATCTAGTTGATCTGATATGAGAATCGCTACCCCGGCCTTCTTTTGAGGCCCATTGGCATTAAAGATGCTTCTCCATCCCTTCACTTTCAATCTGGGTGTATCCTTAAGTTTGAAATGTGTCTCTTTTAGACAACATATGGATGGGTCCTGTCGTTTTATGCAATCTGCAACCCTGTGTCATTTTATGGACACATTTAGGCTATTCACATTGCGAGTGATTATTGATAGATATGTTTTTATTGACATCGTGTTACCTTTGAAGTCTTTCTTTCCGTAGATTTTCTCTCTATTTCTGTTAATTATATTCCTAGGATTTTTCCTCTTTTATAGAACCCCCCCCGTTAATATTTCTTGCAGTGTCAGCTTGGTGGTCGCATACTCTTTTAAGCCTTGCTGGTCTTGGAAACTCTTTATCTCTCCATCCATTTTGAATGTCAATCTTGCTGGAAAAAGTATTCTTGGCTACATGTTTTTCTCATTTAGTGCCCTGAATATATCTTGCCAGCACTTTCTGGCTTGCCAGGTTGCTGTGTACAGTTTTGACGTTATTCTGATGGGCTTTCCTCTCTACATAAGGAGCTCCGTTTTCCTAGCTGCCTTCAAGAGAGTTTCTCTAGAATTATAATTCCTCATTCTTACTATCAGGTGTCTCGAGGATTTTCGAGAATCTAAAATTGTGTGTGGGGGGGACCATTCTTCTTCTAGCACATGAACGCTGGTTCCATTCACAAGGTCGGGAAAATTTTCATGGAGATCCTGTTCCACTATTTCTTCTAGACTTATTTCTTTCTCCTCCCCTTTAGGGATTCCAATAATTCTGATGTTGGAATGTTTCATGGCATCATTTATTTCCCTGATTCTGTTTTTGTGGCTTCTAAGTTGTTTGTTCCAGGCTTCCTGCTGATCCTTTCTCTCTATCTGTTTGTTCTCCAGATCACTAATTCTATCTTCTGTCTCAGTTACCCTAGCTTTTAGAGAATTTAGATTAGATTGGAACTCATTGAGAGCCTTGTGAACATCATCCCTGGTGGCTTTCAGTTCTGCCCTATTTAATTCCGTTGAGTCATCCATGGCTTTTTCCAACCTAGCTATTGCCTGGATAATTGTTAGCCTGAATTCCTTTTCCAACATATTGTCTATGTAGGTAGCCATTAGCTCTGTTGCAGAAGGCCCATCCACTGAATTTTTCTTCTGTTGGGCATTCCTCCTCCTCATCACTTTGGTGAGAGATGGCTGAATGGATGTAGCTGGATGTATTTACTGTGGTGCAATCAAGGCTCACCCTGGAAAGCTTCTGCCTACTGGCGTCTTCTGCCCCCGTAGAGATCCAGACGTGTATAATTCTGATCCTAGGCTGATTTCATGGTGATTGCGTTCCTTGCTAGCTTCTCAGCTCACTTTAGGTTACAGGTTGTAATGGTGCCTCCTCCTAATTCCCCGCCATCTTTTCCCTCCTCTCCTTCATAGAATTTTTAAGTTTGGCCTTATTTGATTTCATTTCTTTCCTTTGAGATTCCATATTATAGCTAATATTTTTCTCATGCCTTGATATTGACTTCATAATTGTTACTCTGAAGTTTATTTCTGACGTCTTGGTTATATCCATATCCATTAGGTCTGTGGCAGAAGCCACAATCTCTGATTCTTTTCGTTGTTGGGACTGTTTCCTCTTAGTCATTTTGTTGAGTGGTAGTTGAAGGAATGTACAGAGTCCAAAGTATTAACCACAACCCAAGCAAGATGTATCTGTCTTATAGGGACCTTAGTGTTGTCATCCTCTTGTTTTTCCAGCCTGTCTTCTCCGGGGATGATCCTATGGGCTGGGCTGTTACTCATGAAACCCTGTTTGGGCAGTTTTCTGCCCCCTGTGGGGGGGATGGGCTCTGTGAAACCTTTTTTGGGGGGGCCTTTGTTCTCTGCTGTCTTTCCCTTGTGACTTTCTATGTCTCTTCTGAGAGTCAGAGCAGAAGTGACTGCATCCAAACCTCTGTTTCAGAACAGAGAGACCGCAGTCTGCTCTTCACTGTGTGCTCCAGGCCACACTGTCTCTGTTTCTGTCTGTGGTGCTAAAAACTGCAGTCTCCTGGGTTGTGCACCCCTCGGCAGTCATCCCTGTCATTGCTTCCAGGGCCAGACACAGCTCTACCCTTTGTGCTTCTAAAATCGCAAGGCACCTCTGGTTTGCTCACATGCATCAGAAGCTTCTGGTTTCTGTCTGGAGGGCTGCCCTAAAGTCCTTTTCCTGCTTCTACTGGTCTCCTAGTCTGTGCCCGCTCCCGAGTGCAAGATGCTTTTGATTCCAGTTTTATCTTTCCTTCCCAGCACAAGTTTACAGAGACTCCCTCCTACTCTGTTTATCTTCAGATATCTCCCTGCCGAATCATGGCTTCTTGCTTCATACCGTGAAACCAGCTGCCAGAGATATTCTGTTGGTATAGATCCTGTTATATCTTCTTACATCTCAGGCTGATTTTGTGAGTGTTCAATATGGTCTGGTAGATATCCAGTTCAATTCAAGGGACTGGTTGAAATAAGTTTCCCTACTCCTTTGCCATCTTTTTTCCCACCTGCAATATATATATATATATATATATATATATATATATATATATATATATATATATAAAGTAGAGCATACTAAAAAAAATATAGTATGAAGTATGCTCTTCATATCCTGCCAGCTATACCACATGGACTAAGCAGTCATCACACAAATGTGCATCTTCTGAGCCAGAATAAACACTGCATCACTCTCCCTCTAAACTAGTTCTCTAGGATTGAGAGAAAATAAATAGCAACAAATAAAGATAAAGAATAAGGAAGGATAAGAATTAAGTAAACCTTTTATAAGAAGGCAACAACTAAGAACTGATTTCTTATTTATGTTTTACCATTTTCTACTAGGAAAAAAGAAAAGTATTGTATCAGTCACTAACCCAAAAAGCCACCTAGCGTTACAGGCTGTGAAAGGAAGTAGCAAATTGTACCAGGTAGGAAACCCTTTCTGTCTCCTCTCTCACCTTTTCTAAACCATGTTTTTCTAAACCATGATTTTCTGTGCTGACTTCTAGAGATCTGGTGTCTGCTATCCACATTTTCCTGAATGAAAAAGATCTTGGTAAAACATCATTACTAATGACCTTCAGGATATTTATTTGAAAGGAGAGAAAAGTATGCAGGAAAAGGAGACAGTTTCTACTTCCATTTTTGGAGCAGAGGTGTTTGGAACATTAGGATGCAGCTGACAAAGCTGCAGCTGTTGCCTCTCTATGAACTCTTGTCCCAAATTAGTAAAAATTAGCTGTTTTGCAATTATAGAAACAGCTGCTTTGCTTATTTAGAAACACTGTTGTAATAACTTTTATAAAATGCATCACCATATGTTTTGTTCTGTACAATAGGTAAAAGTGGTTTAGGGTACCCAGAGATATGCCATAAGTTAATATGTTGCTTTAGTTTTCCAAACATTTCATACATATTTAATTCATAGTTTTACTTTTATTTTTACCATTGTATTTCTTTAGTGACAGTTGTTTCTCTTAAAAAGATCAATGTCTATCATTTTCTACTGTACACACTTAACAGCTTGTTTCCTTTCTTTAAGTTTTTATTTATTTGTCAGAGAGAGGGAGAGAGCGAGCGAGCACAGGCAGAAAGAGTGGCAGGCAGAGGCAGAGGGAGAAGGGTCCCTGCCGAGCAAGGAGTCCCATGTGGGACTCGATCCCAGGACCCTGGGATCATGACCTGAGCCGAAGGCAGCCACTTAACCAACTGAGCCACCCAGGCGTCCCTTGTTTCCTTTTTTTAAAACATTTTATCTATTTGAGAGAAAGAGAGAGAGAGCAGAGGGACAGAGGGAGAGGTACAAGCAAGTCCCCACTGAGAGTGGAGCCTGAGTCAGGGCTTGATCTCACAACCCTGAGACCACGACCTGAACCAAAATCAAGACCCAGCTGATCAACCAACTAAGCCACCCAGGCACCCCAAGCAATTGGTTTTCCATTTCCTTTACCTGTTTGAACTTGGAAAGCATTATTACCACATACTACAATTAAAATTTTTAATTTAAAAATTTAATTTTTAAAGGTTTTATTTACTTATTTGCCAGAGAGAGAGAAAGAGAGAGAGAATGCACAACCAATGGGAACAACAGACAGAGGGATATCACCACTTAACAAAGAGCCCAATGTAGGACTCGATCCCAGGTTCCTGGGATGGATCATGACCTGAGCCAAAGGTAGACACTTAATCAACGATTCACTCAGCCATTCCCATTTTTAAAATTCTTAGAAAGTGAACAATTAATTTATTAGAACATTTTTTTAAAGATTTTATTTATTTATTTGACAGACAGATCACAAGTAGGCAGAGAGGCAGGCAGATAGAGACAGAGAAGCAGGCTCCCTGCTGAGCAGAGAGCCCAATGTGGGGCTCGATCCCCAGACCCTGGGATCATGACCTGAGCCGAAGGCAGAGGCTTTAACCCACTGAGCCACCCAGGCGCCCCTTATTAGAACATTCTTAATTATTCATTTTTTTCTTTGCTCTTCTCTTATTTCTCATATTTAATTTGATTTATATCCTTTATTTCACTCAAATTTTCACTTGATGTTTTAGATTTAGTTTAGAGGAGTAAGTTTTTTTTTTTTTTAATTTCTTTTCAGCGTAACAGAATTCATAGTTTTACACCACACCCAGTGCTCCATGCAATGTGTGCCCTCATGGAGGAGTAAGTTTCTAATCTATATTTGTTTAAATGGAGGTTATTTAGTCTTTATCTCATTCCTTAATGTCTTAAATATACACATGGAAATATGGGATATCACCACTTAACAAAGAGCCCAATGTAGGACATTGATTTCTTTAACCATTACATTGTATACCTGAAACCAATGTAATATTGTGTGTCAATTACACTCAAATAAAAATCAGCCAATAAATAAATTGATTGCACCTAAATAATACTTAAAAACTAATTACAAATCTTTTTTTTTTAATTTTTAATACACTTTAATACAGCTTTGAAATAGATGCCAAAATAAAAAGCTATGGCACCTCCAAAAAATAATTAAAAAATAAAATAGGTGCTCATTGTTAAACATTCAGAAGACACATAAAGTATGATGAAAATGGGGGCACCTGGGTGGCTCAGTGGTTTAAGCGTCTGCCGTCGGCTCAGGTCATGATCCCAGGGTCCTGGGATTGAGTCCTGCATCTGGCTCCCTGCTCAGTGGGGACATGCTTCTCTCTCTCTGTGTCTCTGTCTCTCTAGCTCTGCCCTTCCCCCTGCTAGTGCTCCCTAGGTTTTTTTTTTCCATGCTCAGCTATGCATATGTAGTATCATACATATACATTATTTCACAAAATGAAGTCCTGCCTCATAACCAGTTTAGTTTATTGTGTCAATTCACAATAGAGTCTTGAAAATGCACCTGCAATGATGATAGATTCCATGTTGTTTGAAGCGAAAGCTGGAGATATATATATATATATATATATATATATATATATATATGTCACAGGGCATGCAAAGTTGACTCCGCTGTGAAAATAGTTCAAGAGCACATCTTGAGCTCTTGACCAAATGGAAATCAAACCTCCTTTAGCAGAGACTTACGCTGCCGAGGTGCTGATAGGAAGAACAACTTGTTTGTTCAAACAAGAGCTTTGATTTTTACCCAAAGTCCTGTGCCAGATGACATGTAAGAGATGATTTTAGCCAGAAAAATACTCAGGTCAGGTCTCACCAGCCAAAGAGCCTTTCTGTGACAGGATCTCCACGTGGCCTCATAGTAAGGACTGAGGAGTCATTTCCAGGTACTGGGATGCCTGAGTCGCTCAGTCAGTTGAGTATCCAAATCTTAGTTCCAACTAAGACCATGATATTAGGGGCATGGGACCAAGCTCCACATCAGGCTCTGTGCTCAGCAGTCTGCTTGAGATTTTTTCCCTCTCCCACTGTTTTTTTACTATTGAAAATGATATTAGCTGTGGGTTTTCCATATGTGGCCTTTATAATGTTGAGGTATATTCCTTCTAAACCCATTTTGTTGAGGGTTTTTAGCAAGAATGGATGTTGAATTTTGCAAGTGTTTCTTCTGATAAGGAGTTTATATACAAAATATATTAAAAAATCATACAGCTCAACACCAAAGTCCCCCACAAATAATCCAATTACAATTAGGCAGAGGATTCCAACAAACATTTCTCCAAAGAACACATACAGATGTCTAACAGATACAGGAAAAGGTCTTCAACATCACTCATCATCAGGAAATGCAAATCCAAACCACAAAGAGATATCACCTTACACCTGTTGAAATGGAAAAAAGAAAGAAAAAAAATAACAAGTATTGACAAAGATGTGGAGAAAAAGGAACGCTTCTACACAGTTAATGGGAATGTAAATTGGTATAGCCACTGTGAAACCAGTATGATGGCTCCTCAAAAAAATAAAAATGGAAATACTCCATGAACCCACTACTTGGTATTTATCCAGGAAAATGAAAATACTGGGACACCTGAGTGTATCAGTAGGTTAAGTGACTGACTCTTGATTTTGGTTCAGGTCATGATTTCAGGGTCCTGGAATTGAGCCCCAGGTCAGACTTCATGCTCAGTAGGTAGTCTGCTTGAGGATTCTTTCTCTCTCCCTCTACCCCCCCAACTTCCACTTTATCAAATAAATAAATAAATCTTAAAAAAGAAAACCACCAATTCAAATGATTTATGCATGTCTATGTTTATTGCAGCATTATTTACAATAACCAAGATATGGAAACAACCTAAATTCCATCAATAGGCAAATGGATTAAGAAGATGTGTTATATATATATATATATATATATATATATATATATATATATAATCAATCATCAATCAACGAGTCAATATATATATTTATATATAAATATATATAATATATAATGATTTTTTAAAGATTTTGTTTATTTATTTATTTGACAGAGAGAGAGATCAAAAGCAGGCAGATAGGCAGGCAGAAAGGCAGGCAGAGGGAGAGGGGGAAGCAGGCTCCCTGCTGTGAAGAGAGCCCAATGTGGGGCTGGATCCCAGCATGCTGAGATTATGACCTGCGCCGAAGGTAGAGGCTTAACCCACTGAGCCACCCAGTCACCCCAAGCATCCAACTTGTGATTTCCATTCAGGTCATCTCAGGGTCCTGATATTGAGCCCCTGTTTGGATCCCCATTGAGCAGGGGAGCAGGGTGTCTGCTTGAAGATTTTCTCCCTTTCTATCTCCCCTCCCCAACTTGTGCTATTCATGTTCATTCTCTAAAATAAATAAAATATTTATATATGTATATATTTGTCAATGTATTATATATATATATATATATATATATATATATATATATAATGGAATATTATGTAACCGTAAAAGGATGAAATGATCCCATTTGTGACAACATGGGTGGATCTAGAGGGTATTAGGTTAAGTGAAATAAATCAGATTGAGAATGACAAATACCATATAATTTAACTCCTAAGTGTAATCTTAAAAAATAAACAAAAATCAGAATCACACCAATAGATACAGAGAACAGAGTAATAGAATAATGACTGTCAGAGGGGATGGGACCAGGAGTTCAGCAAAATAGGTGGAAGAGAATGGGAGATACAGGCTTCCAGTGATGGAATGAATAAGTCACAGGAATAATAGGCACAGCATAAGGAATATAGTGAATGACATTTTATTAGGGATATATAGGGACTGATGGTAGCTACACTTGTAACATAATGTATACTTTTGTTGAATCACTACTTTGTCACCTGAAATTAATGTAACATTTTGTGTCAAATCTCCCCCAAAATTAAAAATAAGATAAAAGGTAGTGATGGCTCAAATAAAACTGAATGGTGGATGTCATTTAATCATAATATATATGGCTCTGGAAGAGACAAATTTTACCACTCAAAAAGATTCTTGGAATTACCAAAAAGGCAATAAAAAGAAAAAAAAAAAAAGAAGAAGAGCTCACACAGGAAAATGGCCAATTTATAACGTCCCCAACTTTTGTTCTCTACTCAGTCTTTTTTGCTTTATTTGTGAAAGACATAATTTTATGTCTAGGACATGAGAATATCACAACTTGGAGAGACAAGCACATGCACAGTGCTCTATTTGCCATTACACTTTTGTCAAGTGGCCATTAAACCTCATTCTAACATTTCAAGTAGTAAGGGTTATGATCTTTCTTTGGACTCCTTTGAAGTCTTCTGAATACAAGTCAGTTATATGTGGAACTGAAGTCAGATTGCATAACGTATTTTGTTTTTTTTTAATATTTATTAATTTTAGAGAAAGCACATGGGCACGGGGAGAGATGAGGGGAAAGGGAGAAAGAAATCCTCTAGCAGACTCCCCACTAAGCACAAAGCCCAACATGGGGCTGAGATCATAACCTGAACTGAAATCAAGAGTCAGACATTTAACTGACTGAGCCACCCAGGAACCCCGGATTGCATAGCATATTTCTTAAGTGCTTTGGTTCTGGAATCATAAAAACCTAGTTATGAATATTAACTCTTACAAAATGGAAATTTTACTAATTCTCTGTGAGCTCAGCTTCTCATATGAAAATCTGGATAGTAATAGCATTGCCTCCTAGATTTGTGACGATTCAGTAAGCTAACTGACACATAAATGGTAAGCTCAGGATGTAAAAATGGTAACCACTCAATAAATATTAGCTATTTTTTATTATTAGCTCATCTGCTAATCCTAGTTTTACCTGTCAAATTGGAGCAAAGTTAACAAAATTCTTAATGAAAGAGTGTATGGAGATGTCAACACTATTTTTGAAATTAAGGTTGATGTTGGGGGCACCTGGGTAGCTCAGATAGTTGAGCATAAATGCTTTCGGTTCAGGTCGTGATCTCTGCAACCTGGGATTGAACCCCAGGTTGGACTTCCTGCTCAGTGGTGAGTTTGTTTATCCCTCTGTCCCTCCACACCCACTTGTGCTCTCTTTCTCTCATGAATAAATAAAAATATTTAAATATCTTTGACTTTGAGATTAAGGTTGATGTTTAGGGTGTTCACATAGAAATAATCTAGATTTTCTGCATGAAATCAAAAGTCATCTGTAGGACATATGCTTGTGTATAAACACATACACATGCCCATATATACGAAGTCCCTCACAAATTCCAGAAACAAAGAATACAATAAAATGAAAAAGTGAAAAGAGGATACTATCCCATACTTAAGAATTGTATTCTTCTTTGACATTTACTTATTGTGAGATACCTGAATATTTCCAAAGTGTCCCCATATCTTCACTCCATTCCCTAGAAATCTAGGTTCCCTGCGCTACTGAAGGATTTTGTGTTCTTCATTACTAATCTGATATATAAATTCAAATTTACATTTAGGTGAATAATAAAGCTCACATGCTATTTACACTTTTAATAGGGGATATTAATGACTTGATCTCAATGTATGAATAACTATGGAAATTTTAAAACTTTCAGTAGGCCTGTGAAGAACTTTGTGAGACATGAAAGACATTTTTCAAGTCATATCATATAAACAATGGACAAGTACACTTACAGATGTCTATAACATATGTCAATGTTATCTGCAGGCATGCCATCTTAATTTATTATGTTAAATTGCTAGAATAACACATGGTAAGAGAGAGGGAATATTTGCATATCATGTCTCTTACCTATTAATTAATTGGAAATATTCACAGTAACATCATTATTTTTTTAAATGTTCCAGATTATAAAGATTTGGAATATTGAGGACTGATATAAAACTTACAGGGACATTCAATTGTCTAATATTTTGGTAGATATGTCTGGTGTATGCCACTCCATCATCTGTTTTAATGGCATAAAAATTAGAAGTAGAATGATGTCATTTTGAGGTCCCATTTTTTAAAAAAGGAACTTGTAATGTCAGATAAACAAATATTGTACAATAGTTCAAGAAGTAGGCAAGTAAATTTACTAATATGTAATGAAGAACTTACTAAGCTGAGTGGACTTTATCACAATCCATTTATTGGTCAATGGGAAGTAAAGAAGTGGAATTAGGTTTGTCCTAAGGAGGCCAAAGTTGCAAACATGGAACAAGTTTCACTTCTTGGAAATGAAAAAGAAAAGGGAAATGTGGGGGAAAAAAGCGATGTAAAACTAGAGAACAGGGGTGCCTGGGTGGCTCAGTGGGTTAAGCCTCTGCCTTCGGCTCAGGTCATGATCCCAGGGTCAGATTGAGATTGAACCCCACATCCGGCTCTCTGCCCAGTGGGGAGCCTGATTCTCCCCCTCTCTCTCTGCCTGCCACTCTGTCTACTTGGGGGCTCTCTCTGTCAAATAAATAAATAAAATCTTAAAAAAAAAAACAAAGAAAAACTAGAAAAAATTAGATCTTGAGAATGATTGTATAACTTATATGTTACCAGATTCTCTTTAAAAATAATTTAAATAGCTGCAGTAAAAGTGCTTATGAATCTTATGAATGCACAGAACAAGTGAGATGTCTTTTCAATAGGGTTTTATGCATATTTATAAAGAAGAAAGTTTATTTATTGGATGAACTTGCTGTTCTCTCAAGTTTGCTTTTGGAAAGAACCAACACCTTCAAGATTTTTGGTGGATTTGCTTTTGTAACTCAAGTGATCCATTGCTCTACATGTAGCCTATGTGTTGGTTAATTTTTCTGAGCATATTCTGCTTCTCATAATGAAGTTACTCAGCTTATCTACCAAAGTAAGTGTAACTTTTCAATCCAATATAACTTAGATATTTTTTCTTACAAACTTCCAGATATATAGCTTGAAAATATTCTTTAAAATATTCTTTAAAATTTAGGACCATTAGGAATAACATGGAAACATGGGGAGATGGAGAGGAGAAGGGATTTGGTGGAAATTGGAGGGGGAGACAAACCATGAGAGACTGTGGACTCTGAGAAACAAACTGAGGTTTTTGGAGGAAGGCGAGTGGGGGCTTGGGAGGGCCTGGTCATGGGTATTAAGGAAGGTATGTATTGCATGGGGCACTGGGTGAGATGCATAAACAATGAATTTTGGAACACTGATAAAATAAAATTTAAAAAATTCCACATATGAGTAAAGTCATATGGTACTTGTCTTTCCCTGACTAACTTATTTTACTTAGTATAATGCACTCTAGTTCCATTCACATCATTGCAAATCACAATATTTCATTCTTTTGATGTCTGAGTAATATTCCACTCTCACCACTGTCGTTCAACGTAGTACTGAAAATCCTAGCCTCAGCACTCAGACAAGAAAAAGAAAAAAAAGGCATACAGATATGCAAGGAGGAAGTCAAACGTTCGCTTTTTGCAGACAATATGATACTTTATGTAGAAAGCCCAAAAAACTCCACAAAATAATTGCTAGAACAGACACATGAATTCAATAAAGTTACACAATATAAAATCAATGTACAGAAACCAGCTGCATTTCTATAGACTAATAATGAAGCAGCAGAAACAGAAATCAAGGAATTGATTCCATTTACAGTTGCACTAAGCACTATAAGATACCTAGGAATAAATCTAACCAAAAAAGTAAAAGATCTGTATGTTGAAAACTATAGAACACTTATGAAAGAAATTGAAGAAGACACGAAGAAATGGAAAAACATTACAGGCTCATGGACTGGAAGAACAAATATTGTTAAAATGCCTATGCTACCCAAAGTAATCTACACATTCCATGCAATCCTGATTAAAATAACAAGCATTCTTCACAGAACTAGAACAAACAATCCTAAAATCTGTATGGAGCAACAGAAGACCCCAAATAGCCAAAGTAATGCTGAAAAAGAAAAGCTAAGTAAGGGGCATCATGATGCCAGACTTCAAGCAGTATTACAATGCTGTTATCATCAAGATTGTATGGTTCTGGCACAAAAGCAGACACAGATAGCTGGAACAGAATAAAAAAACTCACATATGGACCCACAAGTGTATGGTCAACTCATTTTTGACAAAGCAGGAAAAAATATCCAATTGTTTAAAGTCTCTTCAACAAATGGTGTTGGGAAAACTGGACAGCCACATGCAGATGAATGAAACTGGAACTTTTACTTACACTGTACACAAAAAGAAACACAAAATGGATGAAAGATCTAAATGTGAGACAACAATCCATCAAAAATCTAGAGAAGAAAATAGGCAGCAATCTCTGACCTTGGCTGTTGCAAATTCTTGCTAGACACATCTCCAGAGGCAAGGGAAACTAAAGCAAAAATGAACTATGGGACTTCATCAGGATAAAAAGCTTTTTCATACCAAAGGAAACAATCAACAAAAATAAAAGGCAACCTGTTGAATGAGAGAAGATATTTGCAAATGTCTTATCAGATAAAGGTCTAATATCCAAAATCTATAAAGAACTTATCAAACTCAACACCCTAAAAAACAAAACAAAACAAAACAAAAATCTCCCCAAAAACCCAAAAAACAAACAACAACAACAAAATCCAGTCAAGAAATGGGAAGAGGACATGAACAGATATTTCTCTAAGGAAGACATGCAAATAGCTACAGACACATGAAAAAGTGGTCAGCATCACTTGGCATCAGGGAAATACAACTCAAACCACAATGAGATACCACCTCACACTGGTTAGAATGGCAAAAATGAACTCAGGAAAGAACAGATGTTGGCGAGGATGCATAGAAAAGAGAACACTTTTATGCTGTTTTTGGTAATGCAAACTAGTGCAACCAATCTGTAAAACAGTGTGGAGGTTCCTCCAAAAGTTAAAAATGGAAATACCCTGTGGCCTAGCAATTGCACTACTAGGTATTTATCTAAAGGACACATAGTGATTCGAAGAGACACATGCACCCTATTGTTTATTGCAATATATATATATATTCATATTCATATATATATATATATAAATTCATATATATATGAATTTACATGCAAAGTAGGTTTTTTGTATATAGGTTAAAATATTGCTTTTATCTATTTGTAAAATGTAAAGCTAAGCACAGAATAAGTTATAGTAATAGGATAGACTACTGAGAATCATGAAACAACTTCTGACTTTTCTACTTTCTTATACATTGTGTTTTATTACTGTCACAGTACTCTTTATGTTAGTATAAACATCTCGTTATTCCCCCATTGTCATAATTCTTATTCAGGGAATAAAGAGAAATGCCCTTAACTTTCACATTATTTGTATCAACGTTGTATAATAGGAGAGAACCCATTAGTACAGCTTAAATGAGATCTAGGGGAGAAATTAATTAGGTTTGTTCAGTACCCTTTTAAAAATTAGATGGAAATCCACGCACAAAAATTGATATCAATGACATATATTCACATAGAAAATCCCATATTACAAGTTCTTTCAAATAAATTGCAGTGAAGTAATTTTAAATGAGTAATAATTTTATCAATTATTATCTCTAACAATCCAGTGATATATTTATACTATAAAAAATAAGTGTAGGTCTATTTTATGTACACTAATCTATGCAAAGAAGAGTCTGAAAAATATTGATGCTCAGAGAAGAATGTGTTAGTCATTATTGGTTTCTGTATATTTCCACTGCTGCTGATGATGTATTAATTTTTTAAAATTATTTATTTATTCATTCCTTCATTCATCAGGGAGACAGAGAGAGTGTGTGCAGGAGCACACAAACAGGGGGAGCAAAAGGCAGAGGGAGAAGAAGGGTCCCTGCTGAGCAGGGATCCCAATGTGTGACTCATCCCAGGACCTTGGGATCATGACCTGAGCCAAAAGCAGACACTTAACTGACTGAGCTACCCAGGTGTCCTTATGATATATTAACTTTATCATCTATATGAGTATTTGAATTTCATCTATATGTAATGTTATAAAAAAGTGACAAATATGGAATGGCTATAATTAAAAAAAAAAGAAGTCTTAAATGTTGACAAGAACATGAAGAAATTAAAACTTTCATATATTGCTGCTGAATCTTTAAAAAGTTAAGCACGGAATTAACATAAATCAACAATTCTACTCCTACGTGTATACTTATGTTGGAGTCTTAGCTCCCAGTACATCAGAATGTGACCTTATTTAGAGAAAAGATTTGTACAGAGGTAATCAAGTTAAAATGGGTAATAAACCAATATGACTTGTATTCTTATAAGAAGGAAAAATTTGGACACAGACAAGCAGACAGGGATAATAACATATGAAATGAAGGAAGAGATTGGGGTGATGTTTCTACAAGCTAAGGAATGCTAAAGATTACCAGACCACCAGAAAATAGGAAAAAATCATAGAATAGATTCTTCCTCATAGCCCTCAAGAGGAACCAAGTCTGATTATACTTAGATCTCTGACTTTTAGCCTCCAGAATTTTAAGAAAAAAAAAAGTATCGCTTAAGCCACCCAGTTTGTAGTACTTTGTTACAGCAGTCTTATAAAACTTATATAGTACCCAAGAATTATGAACATATGTTAAAAAAAAAAAACTTGCACAGGATTGTTCATAATAATACTGTTTACTATAACCAAAATGCAGAAACAATTCAAGTGTCTATGAACTAATGAATGGATAAAGAAAATGTGGTATATCTGTACAATGGTATGTTATTTAATTTTAGAAAGGAATAAAATATTGATACATGTTACAACATGGATGAGCCTTTAAAACAATATATTAAGTGAAGGAATTCAGACACAAAAAGCCACATATATGATTCCAGTTATGTATAATATCCAGAATAGGAAAATCCAAAAAGACAGAAAACAAATTAGTGATTACCAAGGTTGGAAGGAAGGATGAGTGGAGAATGCTTAATGGGTATGGGCTGTTTTTTTGGGGGAGGGATGAAAAAATATTCTGAAATTAGATAGTGATAATAATTGTACAACACTGTGAACATCTAGAATTGAATTGAACACTAGGACACATGAATTGAACACTTTAAAATGGTGAGTTTTATATTATGTTAATTTTATCAATTATTGATGTCCTTACCCATGTCACTAATTAAAATATTTAATAGGACAGGAATGACATCAAATTTACTTAAAAATATATCTAGCTTAATAATGATTCCTTAATCAGATCTTTTTGGTTATGGACATTCAACTACTTGTAACTGCAAAACTTCCAAGTTTTTATCACTTTGACATCCTTTCCAAAATTTTATGATGAAAAACCTAGTTCTAATCATTGTTTAAATACAGGAATGCAACATTCATAAAATTCTTGTAGCTTAAAACACTAGCTACCCTCTCATGAAAGCAGATTGGATTAATTTGAGATAGATTATTTTCATAATAAATGTCAGTGTCACACATTTCCTTCCCAAATGCATGCTATCATTCACCACACCTCCTGGAAAATATGATAACATATGACAAGGATCTACAACAACATAGGTTCTAGAGTTAATCTTCCTGTTCTGAAACCTGTAGTATCTTCTAGAAATATATCCTGCACACTGATTTACATTGGTCCTTGCCCCTCCAAATTACTAGTTAATGTAGCCATTTCCAGTTGCTGGGATTATGATTTTTTTAAATATTTTATTTATTTATTTGACAGACAGAGATCACAAGTAGGCAAAGAGGCAGGCGGGGGAGGGGGGAAGCAGGCTCCCTGCTGAGAAGAGAGCCTGATGCCGGCCTCGATCCCAGGACCCTGGGATCATGACCTGAGCTGAAGGCAGAGGCTTTAACCCACTGAGCCACCCAGGTGTCCCAATTTTTTTTTTTTGGTTGGTTCTGTTTCTCCATTGAGTCCACCCTGCCTTAACTATATTCTGAAAGTCTTGTTAGATCAGCCAAGCCCTTTTTAGTATGGAGTTGAATATTCAGGCATTGTTTCTATACTTTCAATCATATCTGGGATCTTTTTCAACTAGGATATATATAACAAGAGCTTGCTGAACTGGAGAGTGAACTGAGATGTCAGATGTCAGAATAGTCAGTTAAAGCAACAAGCCAAAAATGAAAGTAATGAACAAGACTTTAGTCATTTACTGTAATTCTATAAGCAACAGGCTAAACATGGAGAAAACATAGCCTATGTTCCAGTTTTTCCTAAGGAACAGCATGCTAGTAGAAGATCAAGAGAATCAGCACAGGTCATCTTACTCTTTTGAGGGAGCCTGTATTAGTTTTATAAGGCTGCTGTTATGAAATGAATTGTGTTCACCTAAAATTCATAAGTTCAAATTCTAACTTCCATTACCTCAGAATGTGACTTTGTTTAAAGATAGGGTCTTTAAAGAAGTGAATAAGTTAAAATGAGGCCACTAGGGTGGATACTAATCCAGTGTGAATGGTGTCCTTAACAAGAGATTAGAACACAGAAACACAGAAGAGCATGTGAAAATAAGGGAATAGACAGCCATCTATAAGCCAAGGACAAGAGTCCTCAAAGGAATCAATTCTACCAACATCTTGATCTTGGAATTCTATCCCCCAGATAGTAAATGAATATAGCAGCCATAACAAAGTACCCTGGACTGGTGTCATAAACAACAAAAAATGTATTTTGTCATTATTCTAGAGGCTAGAAGTCTGCAATTAATGTGTCAGCAGGGTTGTTTTTTTCTAAGGCCTGTTTCCTGGGCATATAGATGGCCGTATTCCCCCTAACCACCACCACCATTTTCACCTGGTCTTCCTTCAGTGATTCTCTGGGCCCAAATCTCTTCTTCTTATGACATCAATCAGATTGAATCAGGGCCAACTCATGTGACTTCATTTCATCTTTACCTCCTTAAAGAATTTGTCTGAGTACAGGACATTCTGAGGTACTAGGGGTTAGAACCTAAACATATGTCTTTCAGGGGGCACAATTTCACCTATAACAGAGGCTCAGACAAAAAGATTTGGTGGTTTTGTCACTCTGGGGTCATGGGGATCCAAGGAGAGAAAGATAGGAGTGGAAAAGTACTGGGCACTAATTAAGAGTGTAGAATAGTATAATATCTATCTCACCTGAATTCAGAAGAGTGAGAAGCAGTCTGATATTTGACAAATTTCTCATGTATTCCATCATATCCCAGAAAGACATTATAGAAAGGCAACATACTTACCCATTAGCCTAATATATATCCTCAAATATTTCTCCATATCGCTAGGCAGGGAGACACCAACTGACTCTATAGTTGTTTGTTTTTTTTTTTAATATACATGCTAAGACATGCTTCTTCCTTATTGTTCTGTGCAAAATGAATACATACTTTGAATTTCTTCCCATGCCAAAGTTTGAGGAATTTTCTCACTCTGTCTTCAAAATGAATTGGACACTTTGACAAGCAGGGAGAAAGTAATACTGAATTATTAAAAAATTAAATGTGATGTTACTCAATGAGTTGAAAAAATAATTATAAGGGAATTGGTGCTTATAAAATTATCTTTAGTCATTAAATGCCAAGCTTTGCTTGATATCATTTTATGTGAATTATTTAGTAAACCTGTGAGAAATTTTAAATAGCATGCAGAGATTATATTTGATTCAATGCTGCATCTAATCTATAACTAGATGGTAATAGAAATAATAAAAAAATATATGTTTAGGGGAGCCTGGGTGGCTCGGTGGGTTAAGCCGCTGCCTTTGGCTCAGGTCATGATCTCGGGGTCTTGGGATCGAGTCCCACATCGGGCTCTCTGCTCAGCAGGGAGCCTGCTTCCCTCTCTCTCTGCCTGCCTCTCTGTCTACTGTGATCTCTCTCTGTCAAATAAATAAATAAAATTTAAAAAATTATAAAAAAATAAACTGTTTAAAAATTTTATGTTTATATTTCTTCATGACAAAAAATAAATTCCAGTAGACCCCAGCAAAACTACTAGAACTCATACAGCAATTCAGTAACGTGGCAGGATACAAAGTCAATGTACAGAAATCAGTGGCTTTCTTATACACTAACAATGAAAATACGGAAAGGGAAATTAGAGAATCGATTCCATTTACTATAGCACCAAGAACCATAAGATACCTGGGAATAAACCTAACCTAAGAGGTAAAGGATCTGTACTCGAGGAACTACAGAACACTCATGAAAGAAATCGAAGAAGACGTAAAAAGATGGAAGACCATTCCATGTTCTTGGATCAGAAGAATAAACATTGTTAAAATGTCTATACTACCTAGATCAATCTATACTTTTAATGCCATTCCCATCAAAATTCCACTGGTATTTTTCAAAGAGCTGGAGCAAATAAGCCAAAAATTTGTATGGAATCAGAAGAGACCCCGAATCGCTAAGGAAATGTTGAAAAACAAAAATAAAACTGGTGGCATCTCATTACCCGATTTCAAGCTTTACGACAAAGTTGTGATCACCAAGACAGCATGGTACTGGCATCAAAACAGACACATAGACCAATGGAAGAGAGTGGAGAGCCCAGATATGGACCCTCAACTCTATGGTCAAACAATTTTCGACAAAGCAGGAAAAAATATACAGTGGAAGAAAGACAGTCTCTTCAATAAATGGTGCTGGGAAAATTGGACAGCTATATGTAGAAGAATGAAACTCGACCATTCTCTTACACCGTACACAAAGATAAACTCGAAATGGATAAAGCACCTCAATGTGAGACAGGAATCCATGAGAATCCTAGAGAAGAACATAGGCAGTAACCTCTTCGATATCAGCCACAGCAACTTCTTTCAAGATATGTCTCCAAAGGCAAAGGAAACAAAAGCAAAAATGAACTTTTGGGACTTCATCAAGATCAAAAGCTTCTGCACAGCAAAGGAAACAGTCAACAAAACAAAGAGGCAACCCACGGAATGGGAGAAGATATTTGCAAGTGACAGTACAGACAAAAAGTTGATATCCAGGATCTATAAAGAACTTCTCAAAGTCAACACACATAAAACAGATAATCATATCCATAAATGGGCAGAAGATATGAACAGACACTTCTCCAATGAAGACATACAAATGGCTATCAGACACATGAAAAATGTTCATCATCACTAGCCATCAGGGAGATACAAATTAAAACCACATTGAGATACCACCTCACACCAATTAGAATGGCCAAAATCAGCAAGACAGGAAACAACGTGTGTTGGAGAGGATGTGGAGAAAGGGGAACCCTCTTACACTGTTGGTGGGAATGCAAGTTGGTGCAGCCACTCTGGAGAACAGCGTGGAGGTTCCTCAAGAAGTTAAAAATAGAGCTTCCCTATGACCCTGCAATTGCGCTACTGGGTATTTACCCCAAAGATGCAGATGTGGTGAAAGAAGGGCCATATGTACCCCAATGTTTATAGCAGCAATGGCCACGGTTGCCAAAATGTGGAAAGAACCAAGATGTCCTTCAACAGACCAATGGATAAAGAAGATGTGGTCCATATACACTATGGAGTATTATGCCTCCATCAGAAAGGATGAATACCCGACTTTTGTAGCAACATGGACGGGACTGGAAGAGATTATGCTGAGTGAAATAAGTCAAGCAGAGAGAGTCAATTATCATATGGTTTCACTTATTTGCGGAGCATAACAAATAACATGGAGGACATGGGG
>PISX010020067.1:0-36694 GCA_004024625.1 Mellivora capensis
GGAGAAGGGAGTTGAGGGAAATTGGGGGGGAGATGAACCATGAGAGACTATGGACTCTGAAAAACAACCTGAGGGTTTTGAAGGGGCGGGGGGTGGGAGGTTGGGGGAGCCAGGTGGTGGGTATTGTGGAGGGCACGCATTGCATGGAGCACTGGGTGTGGTGTAAAACTATGAACTCTGTTACACTGAAAAGAAATAAGAAATAAAATAAAATAAAATAAAAGAGCAACAAGGAAAAAAAAAAAGATACTGTAACAACTTAGTACAAAAAACAACAAAATGCATCATTAATAATACTTAATACTTATTACAGATTGAAATAATGTTATTCTGGATATATTATGTTAAATAAAATGCATTATTAAAAAAAAAAAGAGTATTTGATATCTTGGAATTCAAAAGTACAAGGTTTAAACATGTAGTGTATTTAAACTCCAAGGGATTTTACACTATATCCTGCCAAATACTCCATTAGCTGATGAGGGAAAAAAGTCTCAGAGACGTTGAGTGGCTTTCCTAATGAATAGACTCCACACGGTTCCCTTGCCCACCTCCGCCCTTCTGTCTCACATTCTCTACCCAGTCCATTGCCCCTTAAAGCACAGGAGCATTTTAAGCCATGGTTTACAAAGCTACAACTCTAAATAAATCATACCAGCAACGGCAAAACATACAAACATGGGAAGGTCAAACAGAAGAGCCAAGTGTTGGTCAAGGTGAGGAGTTCAACTCTAAAACCACGAAACTGCACACCTACTTCCAAAGAAAATCTAATGACATCCCTGGGAGACATGAGAAACTATTAGAAGAATAACAGCTCTGCCTAACAACCAGAATTTACTCAGCCCTCCGCGTGTGCCAAGCACCATCCTGAAAGCCACCATCCTTTTAACAGAGAGGAGAACTCAGGGTTAAGAGGCCTGAGTAAGTCATGCCCAAGGTCACAGTTAGGAAGGAAACAAGTGGGGATTTCGACCCACATGGACCTAGTTCCAAAGCCCTGCACTCTTCTGGGGGCACCAAAAGGAGCAACGGGAAGCTCTCTCTGCATTATGATATGGGAGGGGATTTTTGCATATCCAAAGAAAACACTCATTCCCTGTCTACTGTGTCCAGCAGGCATCACTTGCTGTGGTGGGTGCCAAGGACGAAGCAATGAACCAGACCCGAGTGGGTGCTCAAAGTGAGATCTGAGGGGCTAACGAACACTAGGTCAGTATTATAAATCTGGGCAATGCAAGATCACTGTGGGGGCTCATGAGACTCAGTTAGAAGGCCATGGAAGGGTCCTTGGAATGGATGGCATCAGAGGTGATCCTTGAAAGAAAACAGCATTCTCAGAGGAGAAGCAGGAAGAAAATACTGCTTGGGACACAACTGAAGGTTTGGAGAGCCAGGGGTATGGGGCTAAAACAGTCACTGGAACATGGCTGGGGCACAAGGCATATCGAGAGGCAGAGGAAGATGCATGTGGAAAACCTGAGGATCTTGAATTTCAGGCTGAGCTACTTGAACTTCATGTTGCAGGTAATGAGGATAGATTGGAAAAGGTTCCATTTAAGAACATGTGACTATAGTAATGACCCAAGTGAAAGAGGAAATCAGCCTGTGGGTAAAGTGGGTTAAAAGGGAAAACAAGCTTTTCTAGTCAGACCTATGTCAGAATTCCAGCTTTGCTACCCACTAGCCATGGCATCTTAGATAAGTTACCCCTCGGAGCCTCAACTTCCTCATTTGTAAAATGGGACTAATAAGAACCTCTTACTCACGAGTTTGCTGTGAGGGTTAAAGAAGAATGGAAGTAAAGTGTTTCTGAAAGTGCCTCACACATGTGAACTATTATTCACATGGTGGGTCCTGATTTGCATAATGTTTGGTTTGTCAGTGGTTTTGGGTAATCAATGCCAAGGTCTTTTTTCCTTTAAAACTTGCCCTTTGGCTAGGATTCACAGAAAGTCGGTGGTGTAGCAGAAATGAGCCTGAGTTTTAGAGACAGGAAGGCTCAGTTTCTTAATTCTGACACAATCCTAGTTATTGGCAGAGCCCAACCTCAGTAACTTCAGACCAATTTACTAAAGAGCCCTGAGATTTGGGGTCCCTCCTTCAGCACGTGGGTAGTGCAGAGTTGATAGTCTGCAGGGACTGGTGCTCTTCTCTTCCTTTCTGGGCTTGGTGATTCAGCAGCTCACTTAACTTCTTCGGACCTCAGTTCTCTCCTAAGGAAAACAGGACAAAGGATCTGCCCGGGGGACGGGATTATTCTGAAGATCAAACAGCAGACAGGAAAACACAGACTGATGGTTTGTAAACTGAATGTCTTTACAAATGTATGGGATCATTATCCAGCCAGTGTTCGAGTGGTTGCACTGAAATCAGAGTCTCTAAGGCAAAAAGAAGCCAATATCTGGAGCAGCCACGTGAGTTCCAAGGAAGAATAATAATGCAACTTCCATCCCCAGCCCCATAATAGTGAAAACCGGTTTACCTTGGTGAGACTCTTCCTTGCTACCCTGTGAAAACAGGGCTAATGGCTATAAAATGAGGCCTGTTAAATCTACACAAGTCTGCTTCCCCCCTCCCCTCAGTCTCCCCTGTCTCTCTCCTCCTCTCCCGATATGCAGCCCCTCCTCCACTCTTCTCGCCACGGGAAGTCTGCCATCTGTGAAGGTCATAAAACACACAACACACTGGGAAAATCACTCTAGTGCACACACAGATAGTCACCCAACACACACAGGGCACGTCACCCCTTCCTGACCATGCCTCTAAGACAGGAGGTAACCGACTGGGAAGGCTACAACATTGGAGCCGCTGAGTGGCCCTGGTGACATGGCCATGAGCATTCCTGAGTCCTTCGCACGGGCTCAGCATGGCAGGACGCAGGCTCCGCCCGGAATCAGCCCGGTATTGACAGGAGAAACTAAATGTCCTCAAACTGACGCCACTGTCAGAGTATTTGTTCTAAGGTATGCAAGAGCTGCTGACCAAGGGACACTGCCCTTGGCTTTCTTCTTCTATCACGGGGAGATAGAAAGGTCGCCCTGCAGATCACCCCCGGATGCATAAGGCCAGATTTGGAAATGTTGTCTGTTTTCATTTTGGCTTGCACGCCATGGGGAACCGTGTCAAAGAAAAAGATCTAGAAAATATACTGGACGGGAAGCAAAACAGCCTGAATGCAAACATTCATTGTGTTCCTTGTAAGTTAGGTCATGGGTACATCATCGCTCACCTGTAATATGGGGTAATAACGCCACCTCCCAAGACTGTTGGGAGGTCAACAGAAGCATTCTGGAAATAAAAGAGCCTTTTATATGTCTAGTGTTGGGAAAATGTGAGCGATTGTCATTCTAGAGCACCATGAATAGGGGACAGGAGACACGGGGCCTGAATCCTGGCTTGGCCACTTAGTAACTGCACGATCTTTGCAAAGGACTTCACCTCTTAAAGTTTCATCTTCCTCACGTTGTCCAACAAATATCCACAAAACCGCTATCATGTGGAAGGTAATGTGGATCATTCTATAAAATTTGAGTCAAATATGAGAGATAAACATTATATTACTGAATAATTCCTACTAGTTAATTATGTAAATCATATAAGGTCTTCACTTTAGTGTGATGTCTTCCCTTCTGATTTATGTTTCTAGGCTGTATTATTCTCTGAGATCTTAATCTTCTATTGTAACTTATATTTTCTCAGGTTTGAGATACTAAATTTTTTAAGATTTATTTCTTTGAGAGAGAGAGAGAGAAAGAGAGAGTGGTCGGAGCAGGGGAGGAGCAGAGACAGAGAGTGAAGGAGAGAGACAGAGGAAGAGAGGAAGAGAATCTCAAGGACACTCTCCATGGTGGCGGGTGGGGGGGGGGGCGGGGGGCACTCAGGGCTCTGTCTCACAACCCTGAGATCATGACCTGAGCCAAACCAAGAGTCAGATGCCCAACCGGCTGAGCCACCCAGGCACCCTGAGATATTTATTTTTAATTTCTCATTTCTATTTTAAGATAGCCATATTGAGTAAGCTGCTGCAGATGCTTGTAGGATGAAATGTGATAATAGCAACAAATAATAGCAGAGAAAATATTCCAAGATTAAAGTTCACTGATTATGCCTAAGTAAATCTGATGTCATTTTTTGATTACCCAACCTCAAACTTATCCTAATGTGAGGACTAAAACAGAGATGCTTGCTTTTACAAGATTAGATAATGCTTAAAAAAAAAAGAAAGAAAGAAAGAAAGAAAAAAGAAAAGAAGAAGAAGGAAGACTGCTCTGGAAGGTTGCTCTAATTCACATCATTGTAAAAAAACACTATTAGCAGTTTTTCTGAGAACTAGTTTTGAAAATGGGGGAAAATGTTGAAATCAAAGAGTGCTATCTTTTGAATACTATGGAAACTGGTGGTAACTCCCAGCAGGAAAGGGAGGGGAGGAGAAGGGACAGAGGAGGGCATGATTAGCCAAAGGCAACTAGTTTGGAGGAACACCCACTAGGCATCAGATAATGTCTCACAGCTGCTAACACCTTTAAATCCTCCCAAGCCTGTAAGGAAGGTGGCACCATTCCCTCTTAACAACTTTGCCAAGCCCACATGACTGTGGATTTCAGAGCCTGATTTTTCTGACCAAACACGTACCATCTTTCCATTCCACCATGCAGACTTCTTTGCACCCCTTCCTAACTTCACTGAGTGTTAGCATGGCCCCTGGCTGCAGCCTCTGCTGCTATGATGCCCCTGAAATGTAAGAAATGAGCCGAATGGGGGCCGGGCACAATGAACTCACATTCGCCTCCCTTCCCTTCTGATTCCCAGTCCATTGCTGCTCCATACTGGCCACAGAGAGCATAGAGCAAGCTTACAAAAGAATCAGTCTGCATCTCCCTGTACACCCTGCCCAGGATGAGGAGGACAAAGTTTCTAGCTATGCTTGAAAGGAATTGTCTTCCATTTTAGAAGCTTCCATGATGTGATACCACTTGACTTAGCATAGGGAAGGAGCCCAGAACTTTGTCACAAAGATAGGAGTTGAAACCCAGGCTCTGTAGCAGCACTGTATGATAGTACTTTCTACGATGATGGAAATGTTCTGTATTTCGCTTGTCCAATAGCCACTAGCCACAGGTGGCAATAGATCACTTGAAATGTGGCTAGTGAAACTCAGTGGCCCACTTTTAAATTTTATTCAGAATTAACCGGTTTCTATTTCAATGGCCATGTGTGGCTAGTGGCTGCTGGGTTGGAGAGGACTTGCTGCCTGGCTGTGTGACCTCGATCAAGTCTCTTTTCTCATCCTGAGCTCTTTCATCTGTTCGTGACTCTGCCTCCTCACAACTGGCTGGATTGACCAAGTGAGAAAAGAACCACTCCAGGGCCTAGCACAAAGCTATCCCCTTAAAAAGTATTCGAGAGGCTTTAGTTGAATCTGAAAATGTGAATCTCATCGCAGTCCAAGAAAAATGCATGTTAAAAGTCTAAGCCTGGATTTTTCTCCAGAATTGATTCCTTATGATTGCTTTATTCATCCAAACCTCATCTGCCTGCCAAGAATGACCTCGGAGAAAACGAGAGCTGGAGACAGGCATGCCAGTGACAGGACTGTGGGTATACAGTCCCTACCCTTTACTGCCTGGCTTGTCCCTGGAGCTCGGACAGGTCATTTTCTCCAGGTGGCAATGATGGGAGTAGCTGGAAGGAGGGCAAAGTGCTATATACGTCTGATGTGGCTAAACATCTCTGATAATTTTGCCAAAAACTTCTCTCCTCCACTTTTTAAACACGTTGTTTTCAGGAAAATTTGCCCATCTGGTTCTGATTCATTTGCACTTAATGCATCAGAGGGTGGTGTTGTAATACCAGATTGACTTGCAAAAAGTTCCGATCCCCGTATCTCCCCAGCTTCTATCCTTAGAAACTGGGGAATGGGTTTGGCCAGCAGATGCACAAAGCATACTAAAGATGGGACTGAGGGCACATGATGGCAGCTCCAGCTCTGTTCCAAACACTCTGTGTTCCCCAAGCTGTCCCTAACTTCTGGGGTCTGGGCCTGCTCTTCTGGGAAATGAGGGTTTCAACTGAGTGACAACTCAAATTCATACACATGCACTAACAAGGGTTCTTTAATAAGGAAAAGCCCAGTAGTTGTCACAAAGGACTCACACAAAATTGGACAGTTTGATGAAGGATACCTAGACTATGTTTTGTAATGATCAAAAAACCCCAAAAACCAAAAAAGAAAATGTGGTCACCAGAAGTTTGTATTCAGGAAGATCAAATAATTCTAGATCAGCCTTGTTCTTTAGTTGGTAAAATCACAAGATTACGAGAGCAGGCCTGATATTTGGATGGCTCTACACTGAACAAGGTCTGCTGGGTTGGTCTGATAGAGGAAAGACAGCATGAGGACAGGGTGATATTATGATTTAAATGGGTAAATGGCACATCCAGGCCTTACATGTAGGGCAACGTGAAACCAACAACCTGCTCTCTTTGCCCTCAACCATGTGGTCCAGCAAGGGTTACAAACCTCCTACGATTGCTATGGGGTGGACTGTTCCATTGAGCAAGGGTTGAGCTGGTGACCTCATGGTGCCTTTTGAGACTAATGCCTGTAATTGCATAAAACGAACTGTGGGATTCCTTACATACATCTCAACCAGAGTTCTTAGGGTTCCATTCTCCTCGAGTCCTGAAGAGTTCCCTACAAAACTCATCCACTACCTATAGAGCCACTATTGAAACAATTTCATCAAAGTCCTCGGTTTTAATAATCTCCTCCAAGATAACAACTCCCAAATTATGCCCTGAGATTGCATTTTCTTCTGAATTCCTCTCAGATATACAACTGCTTCACTTAAAGGTTTTGCAGGAATCTCAAATTAATTATGTGCAAAATAAAACTTAACATTCTTCTCCCGCAATTGTTCCCCACCCCATGTTCTCAATGTCAGTGAAGAGCCACACCATGAACACAATGGATCCAGAGACATTAGTTCAAGACACAACAGGATCAGCCACTGTAAGTCTCTCAGCTTTTTACTGAACCTGGTGAACCCGGAAGGCTACAACACTTTGAATTCAATGGAATCTAGTTCTATCTTCTTGTATTTCTCACTCACTGAGGCTGCTATAGTTAAGACATTATCTTCTGTGGACTTCAGGTTGTTGATTCAAGTCCCTCCTAAAATAGGTATTCTTCCACTAGACTATGAGGTCTGGAGAGCAGAAGGAGCACATTCTGATTGTTCTAGAGTCTTAGCACAAAGCAGGTACAACAAAGTGAATGAGAATTTGTTCTCGACATCTTCCTGCGATTTCTTGGTACCTTCATTCTAGATAATTGCCTTGGTAATTCTCTCTCTTTATTCTCCCTCACTAGACGGCAGGCTTCATCTTACATGTTCATCTTCACATCTTGGCGCAAAGCTCATAGCCCAACACTTAGAAAGTGTTGAGGGATTATGTAACAGACGAGGAAATGACTAAATAAATTAGTGAATGAAGAACAGAGAAAGGAACTGATGAGGTATTCAGTCCACCAGGCAGTCCTGGCAAGGCCTGAACACGCTGCCTCCAGCGCATGTCTTCTTACACATCTTCTTTTTCCCCCCACCTTACAGCCCAGGCAGCACTTAGGAAGAAAGCTTCAGGAAGAGCTTAATGTTCAGTGGAAATTTCTCACCAACAGTCAACACCCAGTCATGATAATCTCTTTCTCCTCTTTCCCTCTCTCACTCTTTAAAGTCACTTGCGGGGTCTTTTCCTCCCTCCAGCTTACCCATTATTTACGATAATGACTTCAAACACCGAGCATTGCTATTCAGGGCACTATGAAAATGTGTTTTTCCCATCAGTCCTGATGAAATAGTTTCCACTGTCTGTTTCCCTTGCAGATAGCAATCAAAGTCCAGCACAACAATTAAAAAAAAGCCCAAACTCTTGTCCGATATAGCATCTAAAACTTGTCCTTGGAAAGCGACACCCCAGGGAATTTAATCAAAAATCCTCTTTTCTTGGCCCAACCCACTACTCTGTTGAATACAGAGTATTTGGAATGATTTGTTTCTGGGAGCTGATTTCCCTATGCTTCCCCCCTATTCTTCCCAGAATGCCAAAATAAGAGCCCTTTGAAGAATGTTATTCCCTTAAGACATGTGCTGGGATCTCCAGAGTCTGTGAATTCTCCCTGTCATCTTTTTACTACATTCTCTGGTGACAGCCCCCGAAGCTGACTGCACTGTTTCCTGAGCTCCGTAGCCCCTCACTTTGGTTGACTTTGTATCACCAGGTCAGTGCCTGTCACTCATTGTATCACCAGCTCAATATCTATCATACCAGACCCTCTCACTTACTCATTATATGACCTTGGACAACTATCTTACCTCCTAGCCTGTGTTCCTACTGTGTCTCACAGGTTAGTTGTGAGGTAAAATGATGTCATACCGCAGACACTACATGGGAACTGGTCCTCAACTGGTCAGAGAACAATAGATTCACCTTCCCCTTGTCAATCTGCCCCTTCTCTGAACTTTTGTTTAGCACTGGTATCATATGAACATAGACTTCTCAGCCAGAATGGCCTATGGAGAGACAGCCATCCGGAAATTCCCATTTTAAATGCTTAGTATACACACAACACAGACACAATACATACATACATTACAACTACACATACATACCACACACACACACACACACACCCCACCACCACCACCACATGCAAAACACACACCATAAGCTGGGCATTTAGACAGTTGCCGTTTCAAATTCCAAGGATGGCCTGTCCCCACTGACCTTTTCTTCTCTGGTGATTTAGCCTTCTTAACTAGGAAAGCAGCCCCTGTGCTCAATCCAAAGGGGTTATGAGGAGACACTGTGGAAAATGTAAAGAAAAGGGGTGGGTTGTTTTTCTAAAAACTTCTGTTCTTTCATGAGTTTAGACCCTCTTTCTTATGTCCATTGGTGACAGTCATTAATAAGTAACTATTGGGTAATGTATATGAACAATATTCACCCTCTATTAGGCACCCTGCTGTACATTACATGCAAGATGTATTTAACCCTTACAATATACTTATACACTGGCAGCTATCACGCAATCAAGTTGCAGGGGAGCTGTCCCCTGCAGACATTCTCAACTTCCAAGGATCTAGCCAACACCTTGAGTCACCACTCAATTTTGCTCACTAGTAATTAGAAGAGCAACTGTATGTCAAGCTGGGATGACCAATGATTAACCAGCAGAAGGGAACCATGAGTGTCACTCTTACTATGTTCCATTCATAACTTATCCAAAAAAGTAACAGGTGGGGCTCCAGGGATCAGGGACCATGGATGCTTTTGTCATTTCATCATGCTACAAAAATGCCTTAAGGTTTGCAATGATAGCACTTGCCATCTCCCAGAAGCCTATAGTCATTCCAGAGTCCATGTGATGCCTGGAGCTCTTGGCTCCAGATTGGAATCAGTACACATAGTTTTGTTCTTCATTTTCTTTTCTTTCTTTTTTTTGCATTTCACTAATAATTTTATTTTTTTAAAAATTCTTTTTCTTTTTTTTCCTTTTTCTCTTTTCCTTTTCTTTTTTTTTTCCTTTTCTCTTCCTTATTCTATTTATTTATTCATTTATTTTAAATTTGGTAACAACATTGGTAGATTGTTAGTGCTCCCCTTTGCCAGCAAAAGCCCACAACTTTCTGTCAATCTAGTGGCCAAGGGTAGTCTGGTAGAGAACAGCTGATTTGGTCTCTACATAAACTGTTTTGCATTTTGAAGAGAAAAATTTAAATAAAATAAATATTTTTATTATTTTTATTTTATTTTATGTAAATTTTGTTAGTTAACATACAGTGCGATATTGGTTTCCAGAACAGAATTCAGTTTTGCTCTTCAAAATGCAAAACAGTTTATGTAGAGACCAAGCCAGCTGTTCTTTACCAGACTACCATTGGCCACTAGATTGACAGAAAGTTGTGGGCTTTTGCTGGCAAAGGGAAGCACTAATAATCACCCATGTTATTATCATGCACTACTACGGTAGGCCATAGCTCCCCCAGCCCCAGAGACTGATGCAAGTGCTGTATTCCATTAAGCCAGGTAACTGGAATTCTGGTGAGATCATGTAGGGAGAGGGCTGTGTCCTTTGGGACAACCCATGAATATATATATTTTTTTAAAAAACTGCTCCCACCCCTTTAAGTAGCATATATAGAACACATGTATCCATATATATTTATGTGGAACTCCTGAAGTTCTAAAACGATGTAAGACTCTGAAAGAATTGGCCCCTGGTAGGATCAGCATTTTCTATTCCTTGTTCCATTTCAGTGCTGGGTCAGATGTCCTATAACCAACTTCCTCCCTTTCATTCACATGGTTTCCAAGGTACTTTCATGTTCATTATTTCATCATTCACAGTAACCTTGAAGGGTAGTCATTTGTGTTTCCCAGATATGGAAACTAGGGATCAGACCGGATAAGTAACTTACCAAATCTCCTACAGCCCATGATGGTAGAGACAGAAACACATGACTGTTTGGGCTCCAGCCAGCCCAGATTTCTACCTGCGGCTTGGTACCAACTGACATTGTGGGTGATGACCTAGGCTCTCTGCTCTAGGTGACTAGAAGAAGCAGTGACCCCTTCAGACTTTGCTAGCCTTCTGTGACACCCTTATCTAAGTTAGGGGTTCTACTGTTATGGGTTCCCAAGGCATCTTGTTCTTCCTATTTTGTAATACCACAATTATAATAAACTTTTCAATTATTGTTTTCTTTGCTAAGCTGCAAGTTCCATGAAACAAAGACCATATTCAGCTATAGTTCCTAATACCTATTAGGAACTCAATACATGCATCGTGCAAGAGAACAAACCATTCCCTCTCATGGAGAAGTCTGGACAGGGCCAAAGAATGTCAACCCATCAATCAGAAGAAGACTGACCAGAGGTAGCCAGAGAACAAGTACAAAAACATGTCCAAAAGATCAGCAGCTGGTAGACTGATGTAAGCTACTTAATTGGCAGGTCTAAACTGGGGCTGGGAACCAGGAACAGGACCAGAGGCTGGGGGAGGGGGGCCATTTCCAGCAGAATGAGTCATTCAAAGCTCCCCTCTAGGGGCAGAAGACCAGCATCCCAAAAACAGGGCCAGGAAAATAAAGTTCACAGCTCTCTTGAGGGCTGTTTAGTTAAAACAGATGGTTCTGTACCTTGACAGATGCTTTCCTTTTTTTGTATGCCCAATCATCTCCTACAGTAGGTGATCGGGAACTACAGAAAGATGTGCTGGTGGAATATCATGGCAGAAGTTATGTTTTTAAAAAGTGTACTGATAGTGAAAGCCACACAGGAATCAGTAAGACGACCCAGAATGCTAACAAACAAGAGACGAATGAAAGCTTAAATGACAACAGTGCACATCCAGACAGAATGAACAAAATTGAAACGTATTACAAAGAAACACTCTGTTGAGCTCAATAACTGATAAGGTGTTGAGCTTAGTAACTGGTCCGGTATATAATGGTATCCCCTTTTGACTGGCTTCCTGTTTCCCATGTACTTTTAGGTCCTTAACCCCATTTGAACCTTGTAAGAAGCCTATGTGTTCGATGGATAAGGAAACAGGCCTGACAGGTGATCTTCCCAAGTCACACAGCTCAGAGGGGTTGGGTGGGGCCTGGAGACCAGGGTGCGGACCGGAGACCAGGGTGCGGACCTCCATCTCCAAACCCCCAGAAGGCAGCATGGGGCCATTGTGTGTCCATGAGTTTCAGTCATAGGAGTGCGCTCACCTCACTCCCCCCCAGGATCATGCAATCTTTCACTTTGTTTGCGTATTTGTGTTTATGTAAATGCACATTTATAGCTGTGCATTTCCCAGCAGCAAGGCCCAAGGACTCCCATCAGCTCTGGGAGTACGATAACAGCCCCAGCCCCGCCACACTGAAGACCTTGCTGCCTCATGGCAGGCTCTGCTCCCTGAGTCAGACCTGTTTTTCATCTTTACTGTTATTACTGATTACTAAAGAAATTTCCAGGGTCCTTGTAAAATATCCAAATAAGAAATGTGAAGAAGATAAAATTTATATACTCTGCTACAACTTTACTTTTATTTGATAACATAATACCAGACACCAACATTTATGGAGCCTCAATTAATTGCCAGACACTGGGTGAGGTACTTTTATACACAGCATCTCACATAGGCCTCACGACAGTCTGAGACAAGCACTGTAAGTAGCTCTATCTTACAGGTGAAGAAACTGAGGCTCCCAGCGAGTAACTGACCCAAGTTCACAGACCTGGTGAGTGGCAGAGACAGAATTCTGGGCAGGTCCAGGATTCCAAAGCCCACACACTACCTGCAACCATGTATCAGGGATATCTTCCCAAGCCAGACATATTCAACCCTATCTTTTTCTTAAAGAAAAGACTATTGTCTTCTTTTATTCCCCCAAATGTTTCTTGACTTTAGTTAACTAGAGTGAAAGGGACAATCCACAACTCATTAAAAAAGAAAAAGTCACATTCTTTAACTAAACCGAAACAGGTTCTTTCCTCTACTTGCTGACCCAGACATCCCCATAGTTATGACCCCTTGTCTGTGGTGACAATGCTTGGCTATTGGGTTAGTAATACTCTACCTGCTTACTGAGTGATCTTGAGCAAGTCCCCTCTCTGTCTGCATCCTGGCTTCCTCATCTTTATGATGAGAAGACTGAGTGGCCTCTCAGGGACCTTCCAGTTGTGATCTATTATAACCTGTTATCTCTCATGACTTGCTGGACTGTGGATGGGCTATTTTTATAAGATCATTTATTTCAGATGAAATTAAATGTATTCCATAATATTCAAGATGGTAGATTGACCAGGGAAAGAAGATGGAGGGTATACTAATTTCCTATGGCTGTCATAATAAATCATCCCAAATTTAGTGGTTTGAAACAACAGAAATTTATTCTCTCTGTTCTGGAGAGAACTGTTCTGGAGAGTCATAAACCTTCTTGGTTTATGACTATATCACTCCAATCAGTGTCCAGTCTCTGTGGTCACGTTGCCTTCCCCTCTTGCTCTTTGTGAAATCTACCTCTACCTCTTTCTTATAAGGACATCTGTGGTTGTAATTAGAGCTTACCCAGATAGCCTGGGACATCCCTGCCCATCTGCAGATCCTTAATCATATTTATAACAGCCCTTTTCCAAATAAGGTCACATTCACAGGTTCCAGGGATTACGATCTGGTCTCATTGGGGGTCAATGTTCAGTCTACCACAGAGGAGCACTGAAGATCCTATTCCAGCTTCTCTATGATGACACACAAGGTGATCTCACAGGGGCATCATCAAGAACAATAGGGGCCAAACACAGGTCAGTATAAACATGCTTTGGGTATTTGATAGAGGGCAGAGAGTGAAGCAGAAGAAAGAGGTCAAGAGAGGATGACTGTAGTGGGATCGTTAATGGAGAAGCAACACAGCATCATACTGATGGGCTAGGCGCTGCACCCCACAAGTCAGGACAAGGGCACCGAAAAGCCCCAGGTAAGCCTGTGAATAATTTTATGATGCTAACCATTTGCTATAAAATCAAACCTCTTAGAGTCAAACTCTCCTGGCTTATTCTATTCCCTGCACTATATTTAACTATTTTCTTTCAGGAAAAAATAAGGCACACTTTTCATTCCTACTAGTACTATACATGTGCTCCTTAAAGTTGCGTGGGACCTCTCAGTTCATCTTCTGTCCTAACAAATCACTAATTTCAGGAAGTGTTCTTAAAAATCAAGATCCAAATAATAGTTTAATGAACCTAAAGATGTCTGCTTTTTTGAAAATTTCCTAGGAAATCTGGATTCAAGACTAGATTTTACCACATAGCAGCTGGGTTCCCTTGGTTAAGTCACACCTTACTCAACCACACAACCATGCAGAGATTGGCCTCCCTCCCCACCACGAAAGCCACTAGCTCTCTCCCCTGCTTTAGAACAATCTTGAAAAATGTCTTATCTCCACTTCTAAACCATGACCTCCTAGACGGGAGGGGAAAGGTCTTAAAGAAAATGATGCCTGATTTATTGAGCCAAGTGTTCCCTCCTGCAATCAGTAGTCCCTATAAATCATGGAAATTACTTCTGTTTTATAGACAAAGAAACTGAATGCTTAGAGAAGTTAGTTGATTATCTCAAAACTATACAACTAGAGAAAGAGAAGTCAGGATTTATACCCTGAGTCCAAACTTCCTACTCTTTGCCTAAACTCATGCTTTGACTCTTATCTCTAGCACCTAGTACAGTAACCTAAGACGTGGGAAACTCTGAAGAAAACAGCTGGTGGGTAAGAATAAATTAAGGAGTGGAAATGAAGGAAAAAACACTGTTGATACTATATATACACTATCCCACTTTCAGAATGCTGGAAATCATGAGGTTTGTGTATGAGAGCGGGCAAGCAGGGGCAGATCAGGAAAGAGCAGTGATATACAAAATAAAGCTTTACAAATTACAGCCTTGCACTGCCCAAAGCAATTTTCATAGGTATTGTTGCACTTGATTCTCACAAAGCACCTGGTATGAAGTATGAGGAAGTAGATTTTTACTTTAGGTAACAGAAATGCAATCTGTGATAGATTTGATGGATTTGACTTCTAAATGGTGGGGCCAGGATTCAAAGCCAAGTCATAGGACTTCTTTCCAGTGCTTACCCTCCCCACCCCCGCCGGGCCTCACTGCTTTCTCTTCCCATGGACTTTCCTTGTAGTCCACAAAGCCCTTACCTATCACTTGCTCAAAGGCTTCGAGGCCTGCACCCTTCCACCAGCCTCCTACCACGACCATGAGTGTGCTCACAGACACACACACATGCAAGTTTTCCTTCTGCTATATTTACAAAGGCTGAGGGGTGAAGAAACAAGGATGGGGAGCCCTGGGAAGGAAAAAAGAATCTGTAAAGGGCATAGGACTCATGATTCAGTCATCACAGCTTTCCCAGAAGTTCTTGAGAATTTTTTTCCAATGGCTTCTATAAACAAACCATATATGTGTATTTATTTCTGGGTCTGAATAATGCCCATGTCATAAAAGAGTTCAGAGGTCACCTAGGACAGGCCTGGTGTCCTAGAAAAATCAGATTTGTGTGAGCACCTAACTTCTCCTTCCCCTCATTTCATCTACAAAGGGAAACCTCAGGATGATTTTAAGAATGAAGGTGGTCACCAGCACAAAGTATCTCACACGGATTCAAGCAAGTAATTATCATTCAACTTATTTAATTAACCTGCTTCTTATACGAAATGGATGTTCTTACATACCCATTTTTTGGAAATGTACTGACTCCACTGCATTAGTTCAATAACTCTGGCAAGTCTTAGGTTATGAGTTAATTAAAAGCCGACTGTAAGTTCCTCCAGGTCATAATCTCCAGGAGGACAGGCATGTTTTCCTTATTTAATACTCTATTGGTATTCTCAGTGTAAGCTACAACATCTGCTACATGGTCAACAGTCCATGAGTAGCAGAGAAGGCTGAAAATAAACAATGCATGGGACTGGGCAAAAATACCAATAGAGGCAACTGAAATTTTCCTCATTTATATGTAAAGGAGGCTTCAAAAGCAGCTCTTTGGCTGTATATTCTGTTTTGAAATTCATTTTCTGCTCCAACTGTAGAACACTTAAAAAGTGATTTGCTGGACACTAAGAAATCAAACTTACAGTTTTGTGTTACGAGTTTATAATTCCTAAATTATCATGTACTGTAAGTCGACCATGTGGTGGGCATTTGTTGTTTTGCCTATTCATTCTCTTTTCCCTCGTCAGTTGGATGTGTCAGCCCGATTTTCTCTTGAGAACCCACTTGTGCCAGTCTCAGTCCATGCCATTCCCTGATCCCCACTCCCTGCTCCAGCGGTGGGTAGATGACCCACTGACCGATGAAAGATTGACAGAGTCCTGGCCACCATGACTAGCTCAGAGAGGAGCACATGACAGGTGGTCCCAAGATCTGAGTTAAACTATTAGAATAGCAATTCTGTCTTCCAGCTTAGATTGCCAAAATAGTGAAATCTATGCCTGAAGATTTGAAGATGCCAGTGGCCATCTTGCTGCTTCAAGAACTTGCTTGAGAATGAAGTCTGTCAGAGGAAAGCAGCCCAAGGCAAGGAGTGAGGCAGGTTATTAAAGATTATCTGGGTCCTCCCATAGTATGGTAAGTAAGTTATTAAATTTCCTCCTTTGTTTTTAAGTCAGTTTCAATGAGTTTCTTTCTAAAACAACCAAAAGACTCCTGTCTTATACAAATCACCTCAAAGGAAAATTGATAGGAATAAAGTATAAAATTGGGATAATTCTATCCATTAATTAATTTCATTATGTGGGGCAAAAGCACCATCATTCACTTTTCGAGTACTGACATTCATTGAACACAGTCAATATTTACAACCATCTAGTGTGCTGGGCACTGTGCAAGGTCCTAACATGGACATGGTCTGGGCTATCCATTGCCTTTGAGAGCTGGCATACTGAAAAAATGCCAGTGCAGGAAGGACATGTGGGTTTTCCTTCAAAGAGCCATGAAGTTGGCTCTCCCTTGTGTCTGGCCTGAAGGAAGCATGTGAGTCTAAATGCTTTTTTTTAACAAGTGAATTAAAGGCCAGAGGTGAATTTCCCTTAGTCCTCAATTTCCTGTCTGTGTGCCAAAAGTAGGTGGTGGAACGGTGGGGGTGGGGGGGCATGACTTGTTAAACACCAGATGAAGATCTATGGCAGCTGGGCGAGCAGCACCAGAGGACCTGGCCAGCTGGGCCTGGAGGCTTTAGCTGTGAAAAAGTAGTTCTGTATCCCTGTGATAGCCTTGTCAAGGGCGCTAATTGAAGGAGAGATTAAAAGTGGGGGGCGGGGCAGGGGATTGGGGGAATTCAGGGATTAGCATTTAAGCAGATGAGCTATGAGTGAGAAGCAGAAGGTCAGCTTTCATTAAACATAGGCAATTGAGAACACAGAAGAAAAATGCCAACACTACCTTCTACTTTCTGGTTTTCTTCTACGATGATGTCTGAAATAATCCCCTTTCCACTGGGCTTTCCTCTAAATGCTAGATGATCTCAAGGGGTCAAACCACCTTGGGATTAAACAAAGGCTCTGCCACTGGCTACCTGTATGCTACACAGTACATTACAAATTCTCTGAGCCACTCTTTCCTCACCTTAAAATCAGAATTCCAACATGGACCTCCAGGGTGGGGTGAGGACTATATGATGAGGTGAGAAGAAGGCTGAAATAAACCTTGTGCATAGTAGGGACAGAACAAATGTTAGTTTTCATTCCCTCTTTTCCCTGTCTCAACATCATTCAGCAAACATCAAGACACAGTATGGAGCCAGAGAATGGAATGAACAGACATATGACTGGGGTCAGGCAGCTGGAATTTGTATTTTGCATTTGCTATTTACCATCCATGAGGCTCTGACAGACAGTATTCCTCAAGTTCAGGGGGTTTTCTTACCTTTAAAATGAGCATAATTACTATTGCCTTGCGTACTGCACAGCATTGTTAAAAGAATAAAATAAAAAAGATGAGGATTGTTAAATGATTTTAAAATGCTCTGTAAATGAATATGTGTCATATCTCCAGATACATGTATAAGTATGTGTGTGTATGTGTATATATAGTTTAATGTATATTAAATTGTACATGATATAAAAGACATACTAAAATATTCACAAACATTAAAAATAAAGCAATCTGCATGACTGAATTTGGCAATGGATTGTCAGACCTGTTACAAAAAGCATGAGCAATTAGAGAAACAATAAACTGGACCTTGTCAAAATGAAAAGCATTTGTGTACAAAAGGGTATTCTTTATCAAGAAATAAATAGACTACCTACAGGGCAGAAAACATTTGCAAATCCTGTATCTGATAAAAGCCTAGTATCTAGAATATTTAAAGAACTCCCATGACATAACAACAAAAAGACAAAGGAAAATTTTTTAAGGGGCAACAGATTTGAATAGACACATCCCAGAGAAGAGGTACAGATGGCCAATAAGCACATGAGAAGATGGTCAACATCATGAATCATGAGGGAAATGCCCATTAAAACCACAACAAGAGGGGTACCTAGCTGTTTCAGTTGATGGAGGAGGAACTCTTGATCTCAGGGTCATGAGTTCAAGCCCCATGTTGGGCATAGAGCATACTTAAGTAAAAACAAAAACAAATAAAAACAAAACCACAATGATGTATTACTTCATACCCACCACTAGGATGGCAATTTTTTTTTTAAATGGGAAGTAATAATATTGGCAAGCATGTGGAGAAGTTGGACCCCTTGTACATTGCTCTTAGAAATATAAAATGGCTCAGCTGCTATGGAAAAGTTTATCATTTGCTCAAAAAGTTAAACACAAAATTACCAGATGACCCCTCTTATGCTCTAGACACAAAAGAATTGGAAACAGGTCCAGAATTCCACTCTTAGTTCTATACCCAAAGGAACTGGGAAAGGTACATAGGTAAGTAGAGATATGCACTTGTTCACAGCAGCATTACTGACAATAACCACAAGGTGGAAACCCTTCAAATGTTCATCAAAGGATGAAAGACTAAACAAAGAGTGGGATATGCATGTAAATGGAATATTACTCAGCTATCAAAAGGAAGTACTAATAAATGTTGCAACATGAATAAACTATGAAAAATTATGCTCTGTAAAAAAAAGAAAGCAAAAAAAAAAAAAATCCAGACACAAAAGGTCACGCATTATGTGATTCCATTCATGTAGAATATCCAGAATAAATAAATCCATGGAAAGAGAATGAATAGTGGTGGTTGCCAGGGTATTTTGGAGTAATGGAAATGTGTGGGAAGTAGACAGAGGTGGTGGTTGCTCAACATTGCTCAACTAAATGCCACTAAACTGCTCATTTTAAAATGGTTCCTTTGTGGAGCGCCTGGGTGGCTCCATTGGTTAAGCGTCTGACTCTGGATTTCAGCTCATGTCATGACCTCAGGGTTGTGAGGTCAAGCCTCAAGTCAGGCTCTGTGCTGAGTGTGGAGCCTGCTTGAGATTCTCTCTCTCTCTCCCTCTGTCCCACCCCCACCCAGCTCACTCACTCTCTCTCTCTTTCAATAAATAGATAAATAAAATTAAAACAAATGATTCCTTTTTGTTTGTGAATTTCACTTGAATAAATTACTTTTCAATAAGTTGACAATTTCAATAATGTTAAAAGAAGGTCCATTAAAGAATGACTATGTATCAAAATATGTTGGCTTTTTAAGAAAATATAGTAGTCATCCTATGATTTTTTTAACAAACTAATAAGTGCATCAATAAATCAATTAATAACATTATCTTAGAAAAACAGTCTCTTGGAAGGAGCACAGAGAAGATTTCAAATAAACTCTCAAGCAACATAACAAAATCACTGCCAATGATCTCACTGGTTTGTGTCAAACCATTACCAAGTGAAACTGAAAAAAATCCAAACTATCCATAAATTTGCCAAGATAGCACGTAATACTATGACATAATGGTGAGTTTTTCCAAAGTATGTTATTTGTTTATTTTATTTTTTGGTAATTCCTATCCCTGTCTCTACTGAGGAATGTTCTTTCTTCAAATTAAAACTAGCTAAAAACTATTTAAAGAACACTAAGTGACAACATTTGTCTCAGCTCTGAGCCTCAGTCAGCTGAAAAAATAAAGTTGAGAAACTTACAATTAATTTTGTTGCTTTAAAATCAAAATGCAGACCATTCTAAGTTTGTTTATAATTCTGAAATGTGTTTATATTGACAGGATATTTTCTTTTATGTGTTTTAAAGTTTCAAAGTTTATTTATATAAAAATGTTACATTTTTTTTAAAAAGAGCCCTGTCTGATCATTAATAAAATTTAGCCTATGTGTGTGGATTTTTCATTCAGGATCTAACCTGCTAAATAAATCTAAGTGTCTAAAATGGGAGGAATTTAACAGAAGGAACTGGTTGTGCAGGTGGCAAAAGAGAAGCTTACACAGGACACATGATTTGCCCCAGAGGTTAGCAATGGCAAGAGGTTGCTATGTCCCTTGACTAAAAGAACAAAGCAAGGGACCCAAGAGCCCAGATTACCAAGCTGAAGCTGGAATCAAGAGCCAGGGGCTGTGGAAGAGACAAGGCTTCAGCCTGAGATACAAGATACACAGGGAGAAGAAATACCCAGGCTTTTCCCTTCTTCCCACCCTCCATTCTCTCATCAGTACATCCCACTGGGGAAACCCAGCCAGGAGCTAGCTGGTTGGAATAGGAGTCCAGGAAACAGAGGCTTTAGAAACCACCCCTCCTGCAACATAAAGGCAAGCAGGAAAGGATGAGAATGAATCTGAGGGCATAAAGGTCAGGACCAATACAGAAGGCAAAACTGAAACTAATTTGCATGTGATGGGTACAAGATTACATGAATTAGAGACATCCAATCATATACCTGCAGAGTCTGCCTCAAGATTTTACCATCCACTCTGGGAAATGGGCTGTCTGATGATTAACTTATTAGCATATAGTTTACCCCTGTCTGTAATAAGAATCACACAAATAAATAATAAGTGAAACACTTTTTACAAATAAAACAGCACTTTGCATAGCACTTTCCTACACATTATTTCCATTTTGGAGATGAGGATTTAAAGCTTGAAGGGTTGCCATGAACCTGAACTTGCCATGATCCTTGATTCCTCTCTCCCTCAAAGCCCTTCATTCACACCATCATGAAGTCCTACCAGTTATTCTATTGCTCAAATCTGTCCACTTTGTTCCACCCAATATCCTTTACCCCTAGGCTGGTTAGTCTCTCACCTAGATTACTGCTTATGCTACAGATAATTTCCCTGTGTTCACTCTGCTACCTTCCAATTTGGTTTCCACACAGTGGCAGTGACCTCTTAAAAAACACAAACATGACAGTGCTACTTTTTTACTCAAACCCCTCTCAATTCTTCCTATTACTCTTGAATTAAAGACCAAAATGCTTCATGTAACCTAAATCATGAGGCAAAGCCTGGCCTCTTCCCAACCTTTCATCTCCATCCTCTGCCTCTTCTCCCTAAGCTCCAGCCACACTCATCTGCTGTGTCAGTTTTTCCACAGTACAGGCCCCCTTTGACTCCAGGGTCTTTGCATAGGGTGGTCCTTCTGCCTGGAATATAATCCCCACCTCCCCCAGCGGGCTCACCCCCACAATCCCAGTTATTAAGAGACAATAAGTAGCTTTTTATTTCTGGAAAAAAATGACCTCTTCCTTAGTTTATTCATTCAACAAATACTGATAATTGGCTCACACACACACAAATTCTCTGCATACATGGTAATTCATCTCCCCGCTTCTAATATCTGCCCTACTCGGTTTTTCCTATACAAATTGAATGGCTTATTAGTAATAGCAATGCCTCCATCAGAAAGGATGAACACCCAACTTTTGTAGCAACATGGACAGGACTGGAAGAGATTATGCTGAGTGAAATAAGTCAAGCAGAGAGAGTCAATTATCATATGGTTTCACTTATTTGCGGAGCATAACAAATAACACGGAGGACATGGGGAGATGGAGAGGAGAAGGGAGTGGAGGGAAATTGGAGGGGAAGATGAACCATGAGAGACTATGGACTCTGAAAAACAACCTGTGGGTTTTGAAGGGGCGGGGGGTGGGAGGTTGGGGGAGCCTGGTGGTGGGTATTATGGAGGGCACGCATAGCATGGAGCACTGGGTGTGGTGCAAAAACTATGAATTCTGTTACGCTGAAAAGAAATTAAAAAAATAATAATAGCAATGATAGCAATAATAAAGGACAAAAGTAAATACTACTATTTATTTAGAGTTCTAAAGCCTTTTTGTCAGGCTGGGCCATGGGAAGAATTGAGTCATTGGATTCTTAGAGTCAAGTTGGCCACAAACATATTGTTGGTGATGTGGCTTTTGAAATCCTGAATGTGGCAACAAGAAAATCTGAAACCCTTGGGGTCCGTGTTATTATTATAAGTCCTCACCCTAATAATGAGCAGCATTTTTCCTACTTTCTCACTAAGGAATTTCAAGAGTCCTCCCTATTTGGGGCCCTAGTTGGCCTTAATTTATCAGCAACACTAGTTTTCTCCAAGAACTGCTATTGCAACAAAGGGAATTCCACTCAGGCAAAAGCCTCCTGATCTTGAGGGCCTTTGTGTGGAAGGATGAGTGCTCCCACTCTCTGTTCTAGTTCTATGAAAGGAGGAGGGGTGTAGGCTGATATCCTTCAAATGACCCTTACCCCCAGGTTTACCTCCTTCCTACTGGCAGGTGAGGAGAGGAGCTGGCCCCCTTCTAGCTCCTGAATGAGAGGATAGACTGTAAAAAAAAATGAGAGAGCCTTGAGTCATGCCTAATCACGGCTTTGGGAGTCAAATGGGCCAGAGCTCAAATTCAAAGTCTGTCACTGACTAACTGCGTCTTCTTCTACAGTTCTGCTATCAAATATGGTAGCAACTAGCTACACGGGCTATTTAAGTTTAAATCAATGAAGACAACATAAAATCAAATACTTAGTTTCTTAGTTCTACGAGCTATATCTCCAGTGACCAAAAGTCTAGTGGCTATCCTACTGGAAAGCACAAATAGATTATCTCCATCATCTGGAAAATTCTACGGGACAGCAAAGATCTAGAGAAAGTCATACAGCCCCTCTCTCTGAGCCTCCATTTCCTTACCTGTCAAATGAGATCATATATGAGATCACCCATGTAAAGTACAGTGCTTGGCAGAGAGAGAGCCCGTAATGTGTTCTCCCCCTTCCATTCTTCAAGGGGAGGTACTACTTGAGGGCAGGATCTCATTTAATCATTTTTGTATTGCCAATGCCTTCCTAGCACAATATCCCACTCATAGGAGATGCTAAATAAATACTTGTTGAACTATACTGCTTAACATTCAAATCAAGCTCAAACCTAAATTTCCTCTACCATCACCTGACTGTACTAGGGATGAAGAAAAGAAGATATTATATATAATAAACACACTTACAGAGAGAGAGAGAGAGGGCCCACTATTGAGTAAAAGAAGGAAGAAGGAAAGGAAGGAAGGAAGTGCAGGCGGGTGGGAGGGAGGGAGGAAGGGAGACTAGTTAACAGCTGTTAATGGTCAATGCAATGTGAAGTCCTTTCTTTATGATGCTTTACCTAGTCCTCACAAAAATCTTATGAAATGTCATTTTTTACATTTTAAGTAGGCTCCATGCCCAATGTGGGGCTCAAACTCATGACCCTGAGATCAAGAGTGACATGCTTTACTAACTGAGGCAGCCAAGATCCCCTGAAAGGTCACTTTGATCTCTATTTTACCACTAAAAAAACCCTGAGGTTCAGACATTTAAAACCAAAATTCAAACCCATATCATTCTGAATTCGAAGTTCATGCTCTCAGCTATTATATGCTACAACCTCCCCAGGATGAAGGCGTCCTATCTGTCCCTTGTCTGCCCCAGTAGACTCGTATGGTGATAAAATGAGAGAATGCTTGTGAACACTTGCTGTGAACTCCAAGTATTGTGCAAAGTGGCCGTTATTATTTTGTACTCATTGTTGTGCAGCTCTCCAATGCTCAAGGCATGGTGCCTGGGTTAGGACACAGGCAAGCTACAAGTCGCCTAACCTCTCAATGCCTACCTCAAATCAGAATAATAACAGGATAATAACACCATGCATGCCTCATAGGATTGTTGTGAGGATTATATAGACTAATATATTTAAAGTATTTAGAATAGATTCTGGCATGTCTTTAGCTCCATATAAATGTTACCCATTAATATTATTACTATTACTGTTACATGGTGAAGACATAGGAATAGAAATATTTTAGAACTGAAAAATATCCTGAAGAGAGGTAAAGAGTCTAGACTTTCCAAATTCTTTCTTATAAGTCAAAGTAAGGGAAAGGGATATTATCTATCATTCAATTAGATCTCATGTGGAGACAATCCAGCTGGAAACCTTCAGCATTTGGGGGTCAAAGTTCTAACCACTCCCCAGCCCTGAGTCTTATCTGCAGCCATCAGATGTATCAGCCAATGAAAAACCTGGGGCAGCTGGGTCTGTCAGGTGGGGACATTATAAGGAGAGAGGTTTTTATGGCCCAGAGAATGGAAACTGAAGGCTAACAACTGGGCCAACTTACCCCAGCAATCACAAAGCAAGTTTTGTAAGTGTGGACAATAGGTAGCAATGACCATCAGACAGAATCCCCCATTCTGTGTTTTCCTGGAAGCCCCAAAGCTACTGGGTAATAGTAAGAGAATAGGATCAATATCAGGATCCATTGTTCATGCTAACGGAGTTTATTACTTACTGGCTTCTATTGTCCCGAAATGACTTACTGCACCTGGATGTCAGAGAGCTTGTCTACAAAATTAATAGTTTACTTCAACTCCACTTGGAGGGTGGAGGCAGGGGAACTTGATTCAATTTATTACCTAATGTCTGGTTGATGCCAGGGGTGTTGAATCCAGTCCTGAAAAGTTAAGAGCCTCAAAGATGAGAGACACTCACACACTTAGAATAATGCTTTCCAAGTGGGTGCTCTTTCCTTTTTTTCCTTCATCTGAGTAAGAACAGAGAAGCACTCCCCAGTAGATTACTGAGAAAATGACACAAGAGGATAGCAGCACTTATACTGCAGAGAAGTTGTGGAAAATAAGTGATAGGAATTCCTAGAGTCCTGGGTCACCAAGCATCAGGTTCTTAAGCAGGAGAGGCTTGAAACCAAAATGGGACCATTGAAAGATGCTGGACGGAAAGTTTCCATTCCCAACAGGATCCACAGACGATGACTGGCAGTTGATGAAATGAAGGCAAGGGTAAGAAATTTTTTAAAGACCTCTAAAATATTACTTAGCTTTTGAGAAGATGGTGATATTATTTGTTGAGAGACAGTCCAGCAGGAAGAACATGTGTAAAGGAGAAGAGAAAGAAAAAAACAGCTTCTATTGAGCACCTCTACATACCAAGCATGGAACACGACTCTTTCTATGCACTTTTATTGAATCTTCGTGGACCTCTATAAGGTAGGGATTATTAGCCCCATTTTACAAAGGAGAAACTTCAGAGGGTCCATGATTTGCCAGTAGAACTGAATGGTGTGAGCCCAGCTGCTGGAGGCAGATAAACCTGGATTCAAATCTCAGTTTTATCACCTATCCAGGATGTGACAAGGGTTATTTAATTCCCTCATGTTATGCAGGAAAAACAAGATATGCTTTATGAAGTTGCCATAAGGATGGAGAGAGGCAAGACATGTGAAGTGCCTGCACGGCACGAGTTCTCAGTAAATGTAGGTGTTATTTTTGCCATCATCATCCAAATCACATTCCTTTTATGGAATTAAATAAAAATAGTACAGGACACAGAATGCTACATGCTACACAGTACACATTCAATAAATGATAGCTATTCTCTCATTGTTCCATATTAAAATGGACTTTGCACTCTCCTCTTCTGACTCAAAAACCCCTGTTCTGTCTTACCAGCAGGATTTCCTCCACAAAAACCCCTCTGAGCTCACGCAGGTGCAACATGATCTCCCTTCCCCTTGACTCTGGCAACCACTGGTATTACCCCTCTCAACCTCCACCTCCCCCCAGGCTCAGAGCAGAATAATATCCCTGTCCGTCCTCTGAGGGACGGAAGGCAGCTTAAATAATTAACGGTTGTAAGGTGCTTTGAAAAGAGAGCGCAAAACACCATAAATCCCAAGAATTAATTCATAATATCAGTGGTGGGCTTGACAATTATATATGTCATATTTGTTCAGCTGTGAGAATGGTTTAGAACGTCAAGGTTTGGAGTGTGGTCCAAATCTCTCAAGACCAAGGATTTCCTGCAACTTTATATTGTCTGTATTCTCTAAGGCCAAGATTGTAAAGTTCAAATCTCCTAAACACAACACTAGGAATAGTTGCATTTTATTAATTTTTTAAAAAAAATCTCTCCACTCCTCAGGCCTCACTTGCATTACATTGGGGTTTTGGAAGGCAAATGGCAAGAGTGAAGAAGACATAAGACTCGGAGTCAGCAGAGTGTCTTCGGAGTGGTTCCATCACTCTCTACCTAGAAATGCTTTCACTCTTTATCCCATCTGAGTCTTCATCTCCTCCTTAGAAAAATAAAAAGGCTGATGGTGGCATGAGTACCTCAGGTTGTGATAACGAGCTAATGAGTTAATGCCTGCAACGTACATTCACCAGGAGTTTACTGAGTGTCCTACCCTGTGCCAGGCTCCTACTAGACACTGGCAATCACAAAACACCCTTGGTCTTAAGAGCCAAAGAAGACAAAGGAACTGATGATTGCAATAGAATGGGCTAAGATCTTGCCCCTCCAAGTGTGGTCCATGGACCAGTGGCAATAGTGGCATCATGAAGATTATGATTAAAATACAGAATCTGGCCCCACCTCACACCTACAAAATTGGAATCTGCATCTTCACAAGGTTCTGTGGCTAATTTTATGCTTGTTAAAGACAGATGATCTGGACTCAGGACAAGGCGAAAATATGTGCTGGTGCTGTGGGGCTATGAACTGGACAAAGAGATCTAGTATCTCTTGGTATCTAGATGAGGGTGAGCAGGAGGGTAGTGAAGGAAGGCTGGCACAGTATGGTGAACCACCAATCCAAAGGGATGGCAAGATGCAAAAGCACAGAGGCCTGAACCAACACGCAGCCTTCAAGACACAATGAGGAACACAGTATTTCAGCCCTGGGCTTGAGACTTTTTTTTTTTTAATCAATAATGTAATTGATAGTTATCCTTATTCATCTGAAATCATCTAAAGATGAAAATCATCTAAGATCCTTTCAAGATGTTTATTTAAGTATGCCTGCATATACATAAAACTGTATTTGAGCTTCAGCTTTTAACTGCAAGTATTTCTGTCCTATAAACTGCAGATGCATTTGCTGGCAGGGAGCATCCAACAGTAAGTGAATGGTGAATGGTCACATGAAAATTGATAATTGTGTCCCCTTTCAAATGTGTTTGATGTCACTGGAAAAAAGAAAAGAGAGAGAGAGAGAGAGAGATTGGAACCCAGAGGAGAGAGGGAGGAAAGAAAGAAGAAAAAGAGCAAAGGGCGGGCGGGGGGGGGGGGGGATAAAAAAGGAAAGAAAAAAGAAAAAAAAGCACAATTCTTTTCAGATCAGTTTTTCCTACGTTTTGGGTAAAAAACAAGTCAGTCAGGCTTGAATATTCTTTATGCCTGGTTTCTGCCCTTTATGGGCACTTCCATCATTTGGACTTAACTCTTTTTAGTCTCTTGGTCTTTTACTGAATTCAATTTGGTTATTTTCTGTATGTAGTTTTAGGGATGCTTTGCACTTGGTATTTGAATTTGTCCAGACTCCTGAGGTCTGGCTCGCAAGGCCTTCATGATTGGATGCTTGCCTGTCTTGCTGGCCTCGCGCAATTCCCTGTTCCCAGCCTACAGATAAAAACATATTCCCTTCCTAGAGATTACCCAGCTCTGTCACATTCAGTCCTTTTGAAATACTCTGCCCTCTGCCTAGAGGCCTGTATCCTCAGGAAAACCCTCACTCTTCAGCAGGAAGAGTTACCATGGCTACCATTTACCCAGGACTTAGTACAGTTCTCAGCAATTTTCATTCACTCTAATTACTGGACATGCAACCTATTATCTGCCCCCAAGTCCTTGTGTCAGGTTCTGTTTTCTAGAGAATCCCAACTATAAGAGTAAAAATCGGCACCTTCACACGGATGATCTCATTTTAACCTCAAACCATCCAGGGCTGTAGCTATCAGCTACATTCAACCCTCATGTTAAGCACTGGTCGTTAAACAGCAAGTATTCCCTCAGCATCTACTATTATCCTGAGCATTTTCAGTACAACTGATTGCTCAACTCTCTGGCACTTTGGGAATACCCGGGATTTAATCCTTGCCTTCTCTATGCTCAGGCTTCTAGATTTGTTTGACCTTTGCAGTCATCTGACCCAGACTTTGGGTCAACACAGAGAGCCCAGCCAGAGTACTCCTGACGGCAAGCGGCCTCAGCTCCCACACTGCTAGTTGGGGAGGACTCCTTCCTCACAAGGCCGTTCTTCAGAATATCCCCTCTTGTGCTCAGCTAAAATCTTCCTATTGCATCTCCACCCACCAGTTCTGGTTTTGCTCTCTGCTCCTTCACAGAGTGTCAGCTCTCACTTCTGTGTCATTTTTATAGAATCAAAACATGTAAATATCACATGAAACTCAAGGTACATCTTCTATAATTTCCTCAATTTCAGAGGTAAGAGGACGAAGCAAATAGTCAATGACAGACTACTCATGAGTGAGATGCCTGCATCTCAACGTCTTCCGTTGTGGGTGATGCTCTACCCCCAATAGCCTGTGGCCTCTCACTCATCCTGACAGATCCAGTCAATGTGTGAGCCACTTGTGCATGTAAAAATGTGTGTGTCCTCCCCGTTGTTTCCACTCACAACTCTTGGCTTTGACAAGACTTGTTAAGTAAACAAAGACTCATGATTTTAACATGCTTTATTAAATGCCCAGTTGTTTCTAATCAAAGTGATTAAATTATTAAATGATTTTGCTAGTTTCTATCAAAACCATGGTTCTTTTAATGGAAGACCAATTTATCATTCATTCAACAAATATATGTTCAGTATAGAGCATGTGTCAGGCATTGATAGGTGCTGAGAGCCACAAGACTAAAAAAGACATGGTCTCTGCTATAGGACAGCTCACAGCAATTGAGCTGGGAAGATATGCACACTAACTTAGAGGTTATGGGTATGGACTCCAGTGTCAGAAGAGCCTGAGAGAGAATTCCAGCTCTCCCACTTACTAATTACATAACTTGGGACAAGTTACTTACTGTCAGTAGATCTCTATTACATCATTAGCAAAATGGGGTTATGTAATATACTATTAACTTCAGTGTATTCTAATGATGATTAATGACTCAATAAATTGGAGCCATTTTATATGGTAGATAATTACTGTGTAATAAGTTATAACCATTATTATAGTTATTGTAATTAATAAAAATTCTGTTAATTTAGCAAATGTTTATTCTATTTCCTCTGAGAGGCCATCTATTATATATGGTTGACATGGACATGAGCTATCCAGAAAGGAGAGACTTTCTGACCAGCTGCAGAGGATATGATGAACAAACAGCCTCCAGCTGCCAGCAACATTGGGGTTTACAGGAGTAAGAAGGAACTGCTTTGCCTGTGGTCCCAGCCTTCCCCAGGGCAGCCCATGTCCAGAGACCAGGCAAGGTGGGGATATAAATTCCAGCCATGTCAGGCAGGCCAAATCAATTCTCATGAGCAATACCCATTCCAGACTTTTTCACAGGCCCACCCAGGTAGACTTCTCCCTCTGACCCATCCTGCTTCCTCACAGGGGTTGATCTCTAAGAGACATCCCACATCCCCACACCTGCTTTCAGAATACCCAACCCGCGACAGTACGATACAGCCACTAAGAACATGAGCTCTGGAGCCATACTGCCTGGATCTGCATCCTGACTTCCGCCCTCTGGGCTCTCTTGGAGGAGTCACTTAATGGTATGTTGTCTTGGTTTCTTTATCCATAAAATGGAAATTATATTAGCATCTACTTCATATATGAGGATCAAATGACTTAACCCTTAGAAGAGTGCCTGGCACTGTTAACCACTTAGGAAATGCTACTTGTTACCATTTCCAACATTTCCACAGATGAGGCCCTGTCACAACCTGGGAGCTAAGAGAGAGAGATCAGGCCACCCTTGCTCACAAGATGTCTGCATCTGAATGAGAAGGACCTGCTGTGGTTGTGGAGAGAACCCCATACTTGAGACACAAAATGCTCCTGAAGCTGGGGCAAATATGAGGAGAGCTAGTAGAGGCCTACATAAAGGAGGTGACACTCCTGTGAGGACACAAAGAACAAGGGGGAAGTGTGGAATGAGATTCAGTCTGGCCCTGATAGCCAGCCTACTTTAGCTCTGCCCTAAACAATGGTAAACACCAATAATGATGCCCATTGCCACCTGACAGTACAGAAAAGATTTTCACTTCAGTTCTCTTTCCATCAGCCTCTTCGCTTCCACTAAAAGGAGAAACTCTAAAACCCAAACTGCCTTCACTCCCAGGTCAGGTGAATCCTGCCACCAAGCTTGCCCCACTAAAAGCAAAACAAGAAAGTGTTAAGTCGATTGGATTTCTGAGAGTTTTACTCAGGAAATACAAGAGTTATTTCACCTGAAGTAATCACGAGACTATGCACATCATGAATACTACAGTCAGGAATTTCTCCCATTCACAATCTTTACCAGTAGGGACAGCTAAAAATGAATATACACAGTATTGGTCCCTCTGAGCTCTTTTTTTTCCCTCATAAATTTTATTTATAACACAAATAAAAAGACAAGGTTTTTTACCTGTGCTTATAACCTATTCAAATATGGAACAGGGTGATTTTTACATTTGATTACCATCTCGTTGACTTATGCATTTTAATAAAACCAGCAGTGTGTGCATATTCTCTCAATATTCATGGGAAGTCATGGGAACTGTAAATTACATTAAACATTAACTTGCTTAGGACTGACACTGTTACTTAAAAACAAATGACATATTCAACTTCTTTTTGTAAGCCTCCATTTAAAGAACCAAGTGGGAAAGAAAATCATAAGGAAGAAAATGTGTTCATTTTATCCTCCCAACAACTTCCATGAAATAAAAGTGTCACTCGCATTTTACACATGAGAAATAATGAGGCTCGCAGCTGTTGTCTGTCAGACAGATAAGCAATGACCAACAAAATCATGACCAACACACACACTCACAAAACAAACAAACAAAAAACAGGTGCTCTGTTATGATAGCCATGTTGCATGGGAAGAACTAAACCATGGGGCCCCAAAGACCCAATTTCAAATTGTTTGTGTGACCTTGGGCATGTTTGGAACCTCTATATGCCTTAGTCACCTTGGCTGTAAAATGGTAGGTAAAGCGATACCTGTCTCTTAGACTTACTGTGAGGTTCAGTGAGGTGCATGAAGCAAGGGCCATTTCAATAGGTATTACCCTCCTTTCCCACATTCGTAGGTCCTCTCACTCTTCCTATAGATGAGGAGTTTCAAGTCAAAATTTCACATCTTGATTCCCCCTCCCTGATGAATGGATCACTACAGAGAAGAAGAACTGAGTTGGGTCCCCCATCCAACCAGCCCGGCGTCCTAATGTTGGCCCCCCAACCCCTTTGATACCACCCAGAAACCCCCAAGTCCTTCAATACCAACAGCTTCCTTTAGAAAGAGATTCCAAGTCTAAATCAAAACCTGGAGTTCCTAGAACCATGGCAGTGGAGGGACTTTCTTACACATCCAGCATAGAACTTTCCCAAAATGAGTTCTGCAGATGACTTGTTCCATAGTGTACTGACCAGAGCAATATGTCTGGTTAATTAGTACGTCTGTCTTGGGGGCTCCTGGTGCCCATTTTTATATCAAGTGAACCAAAAGGACTTATAGTAAAGTCATGTCTTTAACTTTGTTTTCCCCACCCTATTCAACTGCTGACTATAATTCCTTTTTTGCAGAAGACCTAATAACATTTTGTAGAAGCAGAACTCTACAAACCGTAGTTTCAAAGATGCAGTCTCAATAGTAATTACTTGGCTGAGGAGATGGCTTCTAATCTACAGAGACCCTTCCTAAAACCTTAAGTTCTAGAACCCAGCGGGTAGAAGTACACTGAGCATTACCTAGCCCAACACTTTCATGGGGATAACCCACAGCACCTGAGAAACTCAAAGATGGCAAATGACTTCCCCCAAATCAGCCAGGGAGCTGGTGGCAAATGTGAGACCTGAACTCGGTCCTCTGAGCCTCATGTTAGTATCTGCACTGTAACCACAGGGTCTTTCTGGTTTTAGCCTAGCCCATAAGGTTGAAGGAAGATGGTTTGCCTAGTGCATCCATTCATTGAATCATTCACCCATGTCTTTACAAATCCTCCTGCATGCAAGAAAATACACAAAGTACTAAAGACAGAAAAGCTCTGGTCTCTCCCTTCTAGGAGTTTACGGTCTAGTGTAAATTAAGATATAAATGAGCAAACAGAGAGCACAATGTGTGTCTGCTCTCAGGAGGTATGTACAACAAAATAGGAAAATAGAGAGGTAAGAGATTCTAGAAGGAAAAGAAATTTGCGCCATGTGATGAAGGCCTAGGGAGGAGGATTAGAGAGGGCATCCACAGAGGACAAGGTTTGTGAGAGAGCATGGAGACTTGGCACAGCATGGGGAACTTAGAGGATTGCTAAGAGGCCTCACTTGAAGGCTGCACACAGAGCAGGAGCTTATGGTGTTCCTGAAGCTTGGGATCTGTCCCTTCCCTTCCCACCATGCTGATTCATTAGTTCACTCACTCATTCGTTCATTTAATAATGCTCCTGATTAGCATCCACTGCGGGTTCCGGGTATGTGCAGCACATCAGCAGGTCCTTTCCAGCTACCCTCCCTCCAAACCTCTACTCATCCCTTTTCACACACACACACACACACACAAACACACAGTAATTTTCTTGCTCTTGGTTTAATAAGTACACTAAAGGACAGTAACTGTCCTGTGTATAAAAGAGACTCCATCAATTAAAGCTCCCATTGGCCTGATAAAACTCTCTACTGGCTTTTAAAAGAACTTGCCTTACTGGCTTGGGGCAGTTTTCACACTTCATAACTCTGCACAGTGGCCTGCTCTTCCCCAGGCCTGGACCTTCCCAGGCTAAGAACTGCCTTTCAGAAGGTTGTTGCTTTCCTGCTCCATGAAAGCACATTCAGGCTCCAACCAGAGTGCCCACTGGATGACGCCAGTAGTCCGTTCCTTTTCAGAATTGCAGAGATGCTTCTTCTAGCTCAGGGCCCATTTCCACGGATTACCTGCCTCTGAGATTTAGAGAAGTGCCATCTACCTTGAGACAATACATCTTCACTCTCTTTGTAAGAATTTCCTCTGAGGAGACACGGCGTGTTGTGCCAACAAAGTACACAGCTTGATAATCCGAGAGAACTGAATCTGATTTGTGAACAAATTATTCTACATTTCTGAGACTCCTTACTGTATTGGTAAAATGGAGATTAGTAGGCTCTACCCGATAGGGTTATTACTCGCATAAAATAAGAGAGCCTGGGTAAAACATCTGATACATCAGGGGTGTTTAGTGACTACCCTAGAACCAAAGAAAGTTTCAACCATGCAGTCTGTGCTTCTTGACAAATTGTGAGGTCTCAAGTCTCCAACAGCAACCAAAGACAAAATTCCCCTAAAAAGAGTTTAATAATTGGCTTCTTTGACTATTTCCTTGAATTAGTGACTCATCAATACACCTGCAAGCTAGACATTACACTTCTTTGTGGATCAAATTACAAATGGTATGAACTTGTGGGAAATTCCATATTTAATTCATAATTTATTAATGAAACCATTAGGATGGGGGTTTTTTTGTGGTTATCCACTTGAAAGTCCCACTTCTCATGAACAGCCATGTGTCCCTGCATGGGTGACTAAATCCTCACATAATAATTACGCATATCATAGGAATAGCACAAAGAACAAATCAGATAAACGTATATACACAACACTATATTTTCCAATATTATTTCCCCAATAATTAAAGTTGAAAGAAAATTAAAACTCTCCCTGCCTACCATCAGCTGGTATTCAAGAAAAAATTAGGGCAAACAAAAGGAAAGAAAAAACAAGAAAACAAACACAAAAAGTTTAGCTGTAAAATAAAGAAACATTCATTATGAATTTTATTACTCCAACTACTGTAAACTGTGTAGGAATTGGAGCTGCAAAGCTACCCATTAAACTGTCTGCTCTTTCCTGTTTAAACAAGGCCCCTCTTGGGTCACGGCTGCCTGAGCCTTCATGGGTCTGCATCCAGGAAGGAAGACGTTTCTACGGTAACCGCTGAGGCCTCCTCTGGAGGTTCTCTGGGAATGGCCAGGGTCTGGTGCAAGTGACAAACCCCAGTTCCCCTGATAATGTACAGAAAGGTAGCAGCCATGATGTCCAGGCGTGAGCAGAATGAGAGCATTCAGGCGTGAAATCCCTTTCAATCCATCGTTTGTTTCCCCCAGTTGGAGAATTCACTTTGTGCAGCTCTTTTGAGAAATGGCCGACCTAGGCTCAGTGGTGTATAAACAATAAATATTCCAGAAGGAACGATATTTCAGGGAATTGGGAAGGAGGATAGTTGGCACCCCATCGTAATTTGGATTAAGTTTTTAGAAGGCTTGAAAGTGTAAGAGATCACAGAGAATAGCCCAATAGCCTCATTTTATAAATGGGAAAGTAAGTCCTGAGAAGGGGCTGGCTGCGGGGCGGGGAGGGATTGCGTAGCAGGGAAGATTGGTCAAAATCATAGAATGAGGTGGTTGGTATCAAAACATATCCTAAGCTCCTGGTGAATAAGGCCTGCAATGTATAACTGGGACTATCACAATCCAGTGTGGTAAGCAGCCACATGGGGAGTTGGGCAAGAAGCTTTGGGGATATGAAACAAAGAAGAGAGCTTGAGACTCAGGAGTCAGTAGAAGGTAGAAGTTGCTATCAGGCATTTAGCATCACAATGTGCATTGTCTCCTTTAATCTTCACAAAATCCCTCCTAGGGGGGTGTCATTACTGGCCTTTTTTTTTTTTTTTCCTCCTTTTTTAAAGAAGAACAGGTTTAGGTAAGTCACTTGCCCACACAGCTGGCCAATGGCAAAGTCAAAATTCAAACCCAGATCAGTGTAATTCCTACACCCATGCTCTTCGTTGACCATTGAAATACGACCCTCCATAAAGAAGTTCAAGAGTCCAGCATGCGGGTGGGTTGGGGACAGTGTTCTGGGAAGGGAAACAAAGAGCACAAGGGAAGGGACAGAGGTCAGATGTAAAACTTCTCCATCTGGTATCTACCTACTCTAAGCAGCACTGACAATTTCCCATAGGCTTGTCTAGGCATAAGGAAGCCACAGCACTGCTTCTGAATTCTCAGAACCTGTTCTTGGCCATAGTGGGACAATCTGAGATTTACCCAACAATAAAATCCTATACACAGTTGGTGGCCTGGATGCAGCCCCTACACCCTCCATGCAAGTCGTAGTAGTAAAATCCATAATGAGCCATTCTCTCTTTTACAACTTATTTTTACAGCTCATGGGTTTCTGGAGGCTTCAATCATTTGGATCCCCCTTCACTTCAGATACTCAGAATATAAAGAATTTCCATCCCAGCTTCTTTCCACGGGGATATATTGACCCTTGGTGCCTAAAGCCGAAGTGGTTCCAGTTCAGTAAAAAGTTTTTCATGGAAAATCCATGGTGGAGAGCTTGATGGAAAAACTCCCTGCTCGTTAGGGACCTACCCAGACCATGCAGGAGGCTATACCAGTTCATGCCAAATAGAGTGAAAAATAAAGAAGGTTATCCAGATGTCAAGGCAAACTGGCCACATTTAGGTAGGAAGTATCCAGGTTAGAACAGCCACAACTGACTGCTTGTTCTGCAAAGGGCACTCTATATGCAGTTTTATCCTCTTCATAATCCCCTTTGCCATTTATATGGAGGAAGAAACAGAGTCTCAAAAAAGTTCAGCTACTTGCCTAAGATCATGTACAGAGTTAAGTAGCCAAACCAAATTCCTACCCAGAACTCTGATCCTCAACTCACTCTTTCCACATCACCCTCAAATCACCAATCCAGCAATTGGCAGGGAGTTATCATAATTTTTGCCACCATTTTGTCCTAGATTCCACAGAAGCCCATTGGTTAAAACATAATGACCATGCTTCAGCAGGCAAGTACCTTTTGTACTTGCCACAGGTACAATGTTAGGTCCAGAGAATTTAGAGATTGCTTCATTATGTAGGTTAGTTAGTCAATGAAGACATTCGAGTGCCAACCACGTGAGTGATGTTGATGCTAAAGGGGTGAACCAAGAGCAGAGATGACTTTCACACTGTAACGGGTGCCATGAAGAAGTGGTACCTGGGGCCGTGAGTGGGTAAAATGGGGGTGGGGAGGACTGGCACTGTCATCAAAGTCAGAGGTGGTGAGAGGTAAACTGGGGGAAACTGATGCAAAAAAAGAAGAGAAAGGGACAAGTAAACAGGCAATGAACTCTAAGAGAATGGGATTCGGTGTTACAGTCAGGATAGACACCACACTTATAGAACTGGAAAGAAAGGCTAACTCATCTGCCCAAGGGTGGAGACAGTTGGAGCACACTTTCAGGAGGCAGTGATGTCTAGGCTGAGAAGGAAGGGAAGGGCCACCAGAATCCAACAGAGGAAGGACTGTCTGACTCGTGCACACAGAGCCAGCACACACAGAGATCCAGAGAGCAGAGAGCATGTGACATGCTTGGGGAACTGCAAGTACTTGTATGTGTCATGGGACTGAGAACAAAGGAAGGGCCAGGATGGGGGTGGGGCTATAGCAGGGAGTGGCACTGAGAGTGAATAACGATACTACTGAGGAACATCATTCTGATGGCAGACTCGTGGTCACAGCAGATTTGTTCCCGTGTGGGTATCAATAAGGCAGACATCAGTATCACGAAAAGGAAGAGAAATAGGAAAGAGAAAAAGGAGATGAAAAAGGAGCTAATGTTTACTGAGCACCTACCAGGT